>JAQFZG010001971.1:0-18500 GCA_034695465.1 Entomobrya nicoleti
AGTGGGAACTTTATCAGTACGACTGGTGTTATGCTTCTTAAAAATGTATTAAGAACGGAACATATTAACATTAGCTTAGGAAACATAAGTGTTAATTCTGATCAATTAAAAAATAATGTCATATGTTATTTTATTAATGCTCTCTTAGAAAGGAAATGTGTAAGCATTAACGTTGTAAATTCAGTGTATTTAAATATATTGAAATCGTGTGCATATAGCAATTTTGGAAACATTTTTGCAGCAGTTCTGATGGATCCGAAGATTGCTAAGCAAAAGCTAGACGAAGATTCTGCAAAAGAATTTTATATTATATCTGCATATCGTGGTTTTACAAAAATGCTGAATACATACAACACTTTTGAACATTTTCAAGACGTTGAACTGAGCAAAATTCGTAAAGGGAAGTACACTATATTACACTTTGCTGTTGCTGGTGGGGATTTCGGAATGGTAACATTTCTTTGTGAGAAACATAGTTTTGCCAAATTTGTTGATGAAAATCCCACAACAATTTTTGGTGATCTGGTGTACAACTGTCTACAAGATAGTAAGACACTTAATCACTACGAACTAAAAGAAAGAGAAAATATCTTTAGGTATATCACCGGCATTAATTGTAATCTCGTGTTGGGTAAAAACTGCAACGATAAAACCATTTTAGAGTGCAATGGAATTCATAAAAGCTTAGTATATTTGTTTATAAGCGTTTTAAGACTACAAAAACTCAACTTTATACATGTTCTTCACAAGTTGATCACATCTTTAAACAGCGAGAAGTACTTTGATATCCTTCATAATTGTTTTTCGGCCACGAATGCCGCATTTAAAACGGAAGTGGTTAACGCAACATACCTCGAAGGATATACTCTATTGTTTGACATTGTCGTAAAATCGGAACCAGATATTAGAACTTTGGATTTTTTGTTAGAGTGTAATGCTAACGTTAATGCAACTGTAGCTAACCAGTCAATATTCGAGGCTGCGGTAGATAATAGAAGATCCAGTCAGTGCTTGATTTGGCTAGCAGAAAATATAAGTCTACCAACAACTGTGATTTTAAGTTCCGCATCAAATTTGTTTAAATATTATGAAACTGAGACTATCAAAACTATATTTGATTTGATTGGTATTGACGTAAACTCTAAAAACTCTTATGGTAGTACCATTCTTCACATTTTGTTAACGGAGTGGACTAGCGAAGCTTCAAATTTAGTCAATGTAATTCAGTTTCTTTCTGAAAGAGGAGCTCATTTAAATGCGTTAAATCACAGAGACCAAACACCTTTGTACATTTTATTAACAAACAAATCCTTTTCTCTTGATGCCTGGAACTTTCTCGTTAAAAATGGAGCGAATGCTGTGGGTGCGGAAAAAGACAATATTAATGATCTTTTAATTAGTAGAATATTTCATTATCTTTCTCTGTATCCTGAATATTTTCTACTAACCAGACAAATATGTCGTCAACTCAGAGACAAAGACGGAAATCTTTTGCTTCACTTTGCCGCTAAAGGCCTTCGGTTAAATTTAATGAAGCTTATACTACCACTAAGCAATGGAGTAAATGTAACCAACAATAAAAAAGAAACTCCTTTACATATAGTTGGATTGCGCTTTTCTCTTGAATGTTGGACATTTTTACTAGAAAATGGGTCAAACATTTTGGCAAAAAATAGATATAACCGAACGCCCATCGACAACTTTTTTCGTTGGAGCCTGGATAAGGCGTGCGAAGAAGTGGTGATTTTACTTAATGGTTTGGAAAAACATGATGAAGTGGTTTCAAGTGTTTTAAATAATTTAAATGGTAAACCGGTATCACAGTTAATTGATTTTTTGAGTTTAGTAGTCCGTGTCTGTAAGTCCGGTATTGTAGTAAAGGTTTTTAGGTGGTATCAAGCTAATGTTTCACAAAAGCTTGGGGGTTTAAAATTTCAATCTAAATTTTTGCTCGATTTAGCCTTAGAAAATGAAGACGCTGGTGTTGCCCTCTATGTATTTCACAAGCTGAGATGCTTTGAAATGTCATTAGAACCACCGAAGACATGCATTCACAAGATTGTCACATCGGAATACGCTAACATAATTGAATTTGTTAAATATTTGTGCGGTCAATATCCACTATTATTAAATTCCAAAAATTTGGCTGGACAGGTTCCGTTATCGGTTAATGGAATATATCCAGATATTGTAAAGACTTTGGTGGCGTTAGGCGCAAATGTTAATGAGAGAGACCACAATGGTAACACTCCGTTACATTGGGCAATTTTAAATAATAATGACAATTCAGTTAGTAATATAGATCTCCTTAACAAGTTGCTGGAGTGTGGTGCGGATGTTAATGCAGAGAATACTCAATTTCAAACGCCATTATATCTTGTTACTCAAAGTAGGTTTTTATGTTGTATGATAGAACGCTTCAGAATGTTAATATGTGTTAAGGATGTCGACTTGAGTAGGGTGTACAGCAAGGGTAATACAATTCTTCACATTTTTTTACATAACCTTTCTCAAGGGAATTACTTTGACACTAACTGTTACGTTACTAAAATTTTCCAATGCTACGTTCGAAAAGGCCATGGTAGGTTACTTCATGTTACCAACACAGAAGGTTTAACACCAGTGCAGATTGCTGAAAAACATACAGAATACACGATCGTCAAATTCGATTCTTGATCATCTAAATTTTAAATTCGATACTGACACTTAACTTAAATTGATTTCTAAGTAGCCAACTTTTCCATGTTTGAGAATATTTTAATAAATAAATACCAATTAACAGTTGCTCTTTACAAAAATGCTAGAAAAGATGGAAAGTAGTCAGTGATATGGTTGGGGTATAGGGTATAAGTATATATTTTATATGTATCAGACGTAAATTTCCTAATTACTAAGATTCACTGTTCAAAAGAATTTTTTGTTGAGGCTTTTTCTCGACTAAAACATATTTGGCAACATTTTTTGATTTGTGATACATGTTTTCATATTTTAATAGTTTAGTTATAATTTTTTGTAATGAATAACTTGTAGCTTACACCACTTTCTATTGTAAATTTTTGCATTTGATTAAGAGTAAATAAAAGAATAAAACCAGCACATTTACGGTTACAAATGTAAAATCAAACAAAATATACTTTAATTAACTCTAATTCAATATACTATAGTCGCTTATTAAATACTTTTATGATTTTATATAAATAACTTTGGAATTTGTAATGTAATATTATTAGATCACACCAAATGACTTTAAAAAATATACCATATTGGAACATAACCCGTTTTTAGATTATCTATAAAATTCAGTCCTAGCGCTTTTATGTAATTTTAGTATTTAAGAATTTACAGAACACAGATATTTTAATGATATGAATAAAAATATTTAATTTCCAAACAGTTTACTTTGTAGTTTAAGTCTCGTTTTACTAACATATTAGCATAAGTACTACTTTGCATAAAATTTAATATCTTTTTGATGATTTTGAGATAATTGTAACTAAATCACCGGCCAAAAACAATAATGATCATAACAAACTGCAAATTTGCAAGCATTACGGTCGAAAAAGTGAAAATGATATGAAATTAAAAGGTATTCAAGTTAGAACGTAAACTTCATTACAATTTTTCGTACACTTGTTCCGACAACTGGCCTTGCTTATATTTTTTTTGTTATAGTTATTTACTCAAATTATTCATTGCACTTTTAATTTTATGAGCCAATACAAAATATTATTGCCAGCATTTATCAATCGCAATTGGAAATAGTATTTTGATCTTTGCAAAAACTTCCAGATAGTGGTTTACTTGTGCGCAGCTGTAACTTGAAAACATGTGGAGTAGAACACCAAGTATCGAAATCTATTTAAATAAGCCAAAAGAAGATGAAAAACATGAAATTAAGTTGTACCAAGTAGAACCTCAATGTCACCAGCTGCTAGGGAGTCCCCTGACAAAGGTGAGTCTAGAAATAAAAATGACGGGATACTTCGTTGAGGATATTTCAAAAGCATTCTGACAAGGCTAAAAATGATGACCCAGTCCGTTGGAGGAACGACGGAGAGGAACATGTATGTTCACGTTGTGGAAAAAGTAAAAAAAATAGTACTTCTATTTTTGAACCGCTTCCTGTTGTATAACTGCATGAGTGTAAAAAATTGAAAATGATATTATAATCGAATCAAAGGATTAAGTTGAGACGTGTCCTTTCATATTAGATTTATGAAAAACAATTACTCCATAAAAAATCTTAAATTCCTTACTATGCTTAATCAAAATCGATTTTTATTAATTTTGAATTTAATTTAAAAAAACATGTCCCACAAATCAAAATAGCATAATAACATTCCTTCAATCTAATGCATGTCACTTCCTCATTCGATCCAACCCTGAAGAAAATGAAAACAAACTTGGCCCCAATATGAAACTTGTAACTTTGCCTTCTGATATTTGCTATATTTTGGCATCAAATTTACCATAAAAATTTAACGTTACAGGTTATCAAAGTATTTTCTGACAATATTTAAAATGTCCTGTTATTATAAGAGCTCGTTATCATAAATAATATTGATCATATTTATCATAAATAATAAGCCCGAAGGAAATTCCATATTCTATCGCAGTTAGTTTTTCCAACCCGATGACAAATACTATTGCTGATCAACTATTTTTGTGTGGTACCTTTAGAGAGTAATTAGCCACAATGCCGTCAGCACTCGTTTACAAAGCCAATGAAATCAATCAGCTATTCAACAAAATTCAACTAACCTTGTATCCAATACAATGGTCTGCAAATAATCTGAAATGGCTGTATGGAAGCAAAAGTGCCTGGAACCGCTTTATAATTATATCAGTTACTTGGAAGATATTTCTTTTTACTCCCGTCACAACCATTGCATGGCAAAAGTTGCTCGTTCAAAACTTGGACGGAACAAAAATAATGCAGATCAGTATGTGTGCATTTTGGGTGCTGACACTATGGGGATCGTTGTATCTGGATATAATTTTCTGGTTACACGGCAAAGAGGTTGCTGCTTGCTGCAACTGGTGCTACAAAATGGAAGATACGATGTTGAAACAACAAATGGACAGTTTTAAAATTTCTAAATACTGTAGAAAAGTATACACAAAGATGCAGCGAACCCTTGCACTCTTCAAAACAGGTATATACAAACCTTAACAACTCTAACAAGGTATAGTCCTTTGGTGCCGCTCCGATCCAGACATGTGACTAGGCAAATTTAAGTCATAATTTAATGTAGATTAAATATCCGTATTCAGTTTTCTGTAAAACTAAGATTTGGTTTTGTGTAACTACTGGCGCGTATACCAGTTTGACTTGTATGTCATGAAGTCACGTTCACTATCTTGGAATTCAGTTATACTTATGACGTATTTCATTCAACAAGATGCCTAAAAATTTAATTTGCATTATTTAAATCATTTGAATTTGGGAATATATACGGTTTGAGGACATTAAGCTCATTGCAATCTATCGCGCACGGTAATAAAGACTACAGGTACCAGCACATTGTATTACCCAATGTCAGTTTTACAGAAAACTGAATACGGATATTTAATCTACATTTATTTACGACTTTAATTTGCATAGTCACATGTCTGGATCGGAGCGGCACCAAAGGACTATACCTTGTAAGATAGGAACTAAAAAATGTCTCCCTTGTCAAAAGACGAAAAAAGTTCTAGGCTAACTTTTTATGTTGACCACGATTTTGAATATATTTTTGTGTAATTGTATTTTCATTGAAATAATTGGTGTATAATTTTGTTTTGCTTAATGTTTCAGATCAATTGGGCGTATTGCTGACGCTATTTGTGGTTTCATTCTCACCTCTTGTGTTACAGATGTTTCTCCTAATATTTATACTAAAGGTCGACCCCTTAATGGTTTACATTTCCCTAGCTGCTGAAAAGTATACCAAGGAACTTTGGATTGTCCAAATATTACGAATACTACTACTACTTTTCATGTCACAGTGGCTCCTAACTTCTTTTCGAATTTTTGTTCTAATGTATTTAGGAATGACAACAATATTTCTAAGATGCGTGAAAGCTTTGAAGTTTAGAAGTGCAACATATAAATCATTTCAGCTTTACAAACAATTGATTGTCCAATGAAATATTCTTTGGAATTTTGAACGGGATCTAACTTTGATAGGATTTGTAGGCATGTTTCTTGTTCTGGTTATTTCACTGGTACAGATGATCCTTTCACTTAGTGAGAAAAAACTCGTTATGTTTGCCCTTACAGCTATGGTGTTTGCTATAGGTAGTACCACTATATCAGTGTCATTTCATATATGCTGCTGTATTTTTGAGGACTCAAAGGAAATTCTCAAGATTTGGAAATCAAAGTGTGGGATTGGAGCACACAGTAATTTTTGCGTCGACTGTTGAGGAGTAGTAGACCTTTGTCTATTCCAGTTGGAGAAGTGGGAAAAATGGATAAGGATATAAAACTTAATTATTATAGTACTGTGACCGATTATGCGATAAGCATTTTGTTGGCTATGAGTCAACCAAATACTATTCTAAAATAAATGTTTAAAATGATTTATGTTAATGTTGATTGTGTAAAAATATAAATGGTATTCAAAGCAATTCACTTTACAAAATAAGGGTAACGCATGAATGGAAAACCTTTAAAAATGTTTATCGGATATCAACATAAACATAAGTCACATTTGAGGTCGTTGGCTTACTGGCTGAGAGATCCCGACTCAAGCTAGCGGGGAGTAAGGGCAATACTGTGTGTGTGTGTGTGTTGTGTTACTGCTTGCTGTTCTTTTTTGCTGTATGGTGTTGGGAAAGGCTTGCAGTTTGTTTGCTATGGAAAACGTATAGCATAGAGAGGGAGAATATGGAGCGATTTTTTGAATGTGTCTTTTACTGCATTACACTACAATAATTAACGGAGATTATCGTTTAATGATGCTTTCACTGACAATTTTAGCATTTTTAATCATAATAGTAAGCGACATTCCAACAGGGCAGCCTGCTGCCTGTTCTTGGACACTCACCTGATTGGCTGGCGAGAAGTTAAGCAACGATTTTATGACTGACGTTTCAACTGTTCATCTGTTTTTTGTTATTGATTTTCATCACTTTTTTCCCAACCTTCACCTCTATGGTTGTTTTGAATGCGTTACACTACCACCATCACCTGTAACTTTATTCACATGCCCATGCATTTCGCAGCAGCAGCAACAAGTGGTGAGAAAAGGCGGGAATATTCCAATTTTAGAATTTTGAGACGAAAATAATATTCTGTAGGGAATTGGAGGTGTAGAGTCCGAATTTGGGGTCATATTTAAAATTAGAAGTACCACATTACCAGGAAAAGGTGGGAAAGTTCAAATTTTAGAATTTTGAGACGAAAATCATAAGTTTAAGAGTAGTCGTTGGTTGGCTTTAGGGCAAGGGCAAAAGTTAGAAAGTTACATATCGAAATCGATAAAAGATCATTTATTAAATGCGCGATTTGTTCTTCGACTTAGAATTTTGGAATTCTGTCTTTTGCAATGAGTTTCTTAGGTGCTTGGCTCAAAATAGGATAAATGAAGTCAGCCCTTTGGGCAAAGGTTAAAGGGTCTTTCACTGCATCCTATCGAAGGATGTTATCCTCCAATACGGCTACTTAATTTAATCGTTACAATGGTTTATTCAAGTACTAAACAGATAGGATTTTAAAGATCATTTACCGTGGATGTCAGAATTTTTCGTGCACCTAGTGCACGAAAAGGGCCCCTTTTTAGTTGCTTAATAAAATTATATATTTGTGATCACATGTTATAGATAAAGTAGCTATTATTAAGTCTATTTTGTTCCAACAAATATTATTACAACAAAAAATAGACAAATTACTTAAATATTAGTTGTACTTATAATATTTGTAAAGCACCGATCTAATGTTTCTACGGATGAATCAACAATATGGCATTGGTTGAATTAGTAATAAATACGCTAAAATATTTAATTGGTGTATCCTTGTTTAAAGTAAACTGAACACCAAATCTAATTTGCAGCATTCTTTGGGATTTCCAACTAATAAAATAATAGTATTTACTACTACGCCTGTTAAATGAATGGTACATGGATTTCCTTTGAACAACAAATTTGTGACTAGATTCACCTATTTCTACCGCGCGAGGTAAAAGCACAATCATTGCTGTAATAGCTATGGCCAAAGAAAGACTAACTAATAGACTTAAATACATTGGTAGAAGGAAGAAACACTTGAGAACTGCCCATGCAAGCGTAGTTAAAATAACTTGACCACAAAACAATGACACTGCGGCAACATTTCGGATAAAGTAGTCACCAGTTTGTAAAAGTATTCGAAAATGTGCATAAAGGATTAATATTTTTCTAGCGCTAAAGCAAGACTGAGTTATCAGACATCTGAGACAACCAACTAAAATAAACGTTATGCATATCGACACAAACACAAATAAGGAAACAAATCGCATAAACTCAAAGACGCACACAAAAGTCAGAAATATTCTTATCATGACAACAGTTATTATTGTGAAGTTGCCTCTATAGAACGGCGATGGTAAGAGAAGTTCAAAAACTGAGTAAAATGGGTCCAATTTACATAATACGACTAAGAATGGAAACGTTGTAATAATCGGAATAATGCCCAGGTTCAAAACGGTCATGTATAGTCCAAATAAATCTTTTGACCTTGAAGATTTTCGTGATTTGGGAACTGAAATATAAATTCTTTGTATTAATTATAATAGCTGAATAAATGTAAAGAAATATTGGAGATTTTTTTACATGAGTCATCCATTACGAAAAGATGATTAAATACTTCCACGATTTCTGTTGATCTTGCATATGTGACAAATGTACCAATCAGGAGCAAAGCACAAGATCCAGCGAGGATATAACCAATAATTGACACTATGTCAATCTTAATTCTTGGTCGGAAGAGTTTTAGGATTGGTAGAGAAACGCAGGTAGCAAATCCAAAATAAACTATTGCAAGAGCTGCAAAATATGGGATATATTTGGATTTAAGCAGCTTGTCGATGATAAGGAATACTTTCCCATCGCTAAACTTGATTTTCATAGGATGGGGATAAATTTTGAGGAAGACGTACTCATAAAGTTTGTACGCATCTTCAACAAGAGGGGTAACTATCGAATTTTGGTTTAGCATTCTCTTAGGTTTGGAATTAAAAGTATTCAAAACTACGACAGTTTTTTTGGAACTAGGTTACACGGAACTTTGTCCAAAATTGTCTTGAAAAAAGAGATTCTTGTTCACGTTTTAGTATTGTTTTTCCCAAAATAGCCCAAATTTGTTTTTGCCTTTTGTGAAATATAATTTAACTTATTTATCGATAGTTCAAATAAAATGTGCTTAATTGGAAATTTTTAATGTAATTCCTGTTCAGAATTGAATTTATATCAGACATAAATAAAATAGATCAACAGTTCGTGATGAGTTTTCAAAATTAGGATTTATGGAACCCATTTAAAAGAGATTTTAATAATTTGATAAGTATTTGCTCACAAAACACATGCTTATAACATATTTTAAACAACAGATTTTTATTGAATAACTGCATCCGCGTATTGTGTCATCTGATTCTCGAATTTTATATGAATTTAACATTAAGTATACCACTTGAGGTAAACATACATATTCTTTTAATAACTTGTAAAGGTATACATTTGTATTTGTCATTATATATTCAGTTTCTTTTAGGTATTCCGATGAAACCATAATCCAAAAATAGATTTATTGCGAAATAAAATGTTATATTTGAGAACTGAGTGTGTTAGTACTTATTATTTTGAGCTATTTTGAGGCAATGGTATAAATGGCTGACAATTGTGGTAGCAATTGCGACGTTCTTAAATGTTGGATGTTTATTCCAGCATTTTATTACTATCCACCACAAAGCTGTTAACATAAACGGGGAACAGAATAGCAGAATACAAGCCGGTTTACGAATAAAAAAGTCACAAATTTTTAGAGCAACACGAAGTTGCGTAAATTATTTTAAAGTTTCACGGTCCGAGGATTCAGAAGCTCGAATGAGTTGCCTAAGACAAGGCACTATTTTTAATATCAAGCTAATTAAAGCAACAACAAGGATAAAAATAAAACGGAGAAACTTGAAAATACAAAGAGCTCCAAGAAAAAGCGTTTTCACTGCTTTTAAAAATATTAAGGACATACTACGTTCGTAAATTGAAAGTAAAATAAGATCGAATATGTAGTAAATAGGATCTAGTTCAAAAGTAAGAACGACAAATGGGAATATTGGTCCCATGGCTATAGTAGCTAATTGAAGTGCAATTAAACTAAGCGGTTTTGTAATGTCAAGACTTGAAATATCGTTCAATTATAAAAAGCTGGTCTAAGAGTATTTCCATTTCGGTTGCCATGGCAAAAGCTACGTACGTTCCGAACTTTAAAACTGCACATGAAGCCAGAAATACACAAAACACTAAAGCCATCTAGTTAACACTTGTAGACCTCTGAAATAGTTGGTAAGAATATACAAAACCCAAAACCAACAAAGCCGTCAGTTAATACCAGAGATTATGAAAATGGTATATATTTGGGTTGAAAAACATTTTCCTAACACCGAGCCTAACACTAACTTTGCCGTTTGTAAATTGAAAAGAAAATGAATATGCGTACAATATATATATACATGTATATTATGTGCTAATGCAATTAGTGGAGTGGCTATAACAATTTTGCCAGTGGTGATACTCGGTTCCGAATTTTCCATTGTAGCTTTAATAATAATTTAAGGAATATACACGCAAATCTATTATTTTTCTTGGTACGTATTCTCAAAAGTAACGTTGCCTTAGTTGACAACGAGCTTTACAACCATTTTTGTTGATGGAAAAAGAGAGTTATGAATAATTTAGTATACCAGGGCTATTACTGAGCCAAATAAATTATATCGAAAAAAATCGAAAAAAACAGGCTAATATATATCATGATAAACCTGTAGTTTTAAAATTGGCATATTACTAATATAGACCTGAGGTTGGCAAACCTTGCTACCGTATTTGCTTCATATTATATATTATATGTGATTTAAATTTTATTTTTGGAGCAGATTCCACAATATGGTATCGATTGGTATGGTTTTGCCTATGTTGTTGGATGTAAAGTTGTGTTTCTTGTCTATTTAAAAAAATAAGAACTGAAAAATTGAAAAAACTAACTTTTATTAAGTTACCAGTATTTCAAATTGATGACATAGAACAATTTTATTATTTATTATACGTAATTTATACTTAAATCAAATTTATATTTAAAGATTGGAAGGTTCCTTAGTTTCTTTCAAAACCAACACGCTACCAACCCACCAAACTGCTATTTTATAGCATACCTTCCCATGTTGGATCCAAATTGAGGATTAATATAACAGTTTAATACGTAAGCACGAACTCAAACCATTTAGAATGTACATTCAGATGCTATACCCATGTATTGTTAATTTGTGCAAAAATCGTTAGTAGATATATAATTATGCTCAAAAGTAATACCATAATTTGTGAAGCTATTATTTAAAGTAAACCTTACATATCAACCAACAAGATAATAATTATGACTACTTGACTAGCAGTAAATCAATTACTCGATTTAGACAAAATAGCTGGAATACAGGTGGGGTTGTATTTTCAATATAATTTGACAAACCAAATTGTATTTTTTCAACTTGACAAGAGGCCAGGAATTTTCTCAAGTATTTGCGCATCTTAGCAGACATGTTTGTAAGCTGTACCATATGCTTTAGATCCGACAATGATTGACTAGAAGACTTGTAAAGGTCTCCTGCAAATCCATACATCACAATTATATTCAGACTGGCTTGTCCCACAAGAACTGTAAAACACAAGCCCATAATTGGATTGATCATGCCAGAGGACGACTGGAGCACAAGAGTAACAGCTGAAACTATTTGTGAAACTCCGGTTGAAAGTAATACCACAAATAACAACGTGACCATGCCATTATTATACAACTGCAGAAGAAGGTGAATGGTGCGGCATGTTGAAATTTCTTGCAAGAAATTTTCAAAATTTATATTAGTAGTGCTCAGAATTGATGTAAGTTTTGACGCAAATTTCTTATGAGCAACATCTTGGCAATGTGTGAGTACAATCGCGCCAATAAGTATATCAGCAGCTGAGCCATATGCTTGAATTGCAATTATTTTCCAATTACAGTAGTTGAATACAATGGCAATTAGTTCAAAAATTCTTGAAAATGTGCCTGTTTTCCAGTTGGAGTATCCAATGCATTGGTCAAGTATCCAAGCTGTGTTGAATGGTAGCGAGTTGTCGAGGGCGCATATAATGGTCATTGTTGGTGAAAATATCCGTTTGCATGTAAAACTGGTGATTCGGCAAAATAATTTAGCCAGTTGAACTTTTCGGGAAATCGGAATCTTCATGCCTACAATAATTACTAGTTAGATTATTTAATCAAATGTAAATTGTCAAGATTATTTTTTTGTCTTTGATACCTTTCGAGTGATTCATTTCAAGTTTTGTGGCGCCGTTTAGAAATGCAATAAATTCTTCGGGGAAAAAGGTCCACATTCTATAACGTTCAATTATTGTGAGAAGGATGCAGAACATCATCACACACAGATTTGTTTCCACACTTGGTTTACTTTTGTCGATTTGATTGAGTTCCGAAAAGGCGGTGCGTGCAAGTATCGAGCCTGCTAAAACCAGCATTAGAATCCATCGAAAGGCAAACCCAAGTCTACCTCGTACAGTTTTATTAATTATTTCAACATTTGTTGTGCCAGCTTTGAAAGCGTATAACTGGCCGACGATTTTTTGAGAAGTTTGATTGGCTTCAACCAAAGTTTTCAGGAAATTTTCTGCTAAAAGCATTTTATTCCTTATAGATGGTTTGACGTATACGATTCGTGGGCAAATGACGTAGTGTTTTTAAATTAGCTTTACGGAACTACAAATATGAAATTCGAATTAGTGTCATATTAATTAAAATTAAATCGCTGGAAAATTCCTAGTTTACGCCTTAACTTGTGAGAACATTACAGAAATATATATTTAGTAGTTAGGTTTATAATAAAAACAATATTATGGTTGGAAAATTTCTTACCAAAAATAAGGAAACGTAACGAGCATGTTTGTTTAACTTTAAATACTATTTAGTATAATTCGGTTAACAAGCCAAATTATTTTCATAACTGCCTTCTTTAAGTAACATATTTTAAACTAAGCCTTTAAATAAAATTTCAGAATAAAAAATAGATACATGAGCTTTTGGTAAATATTTTTGGAAAATTATAAACCATGTTACTTCATGTTGGTATCAAGCGACAACGGGTAGGTGTACACTCTAATAATTTCAATGAACTATTTTGTTCAAACTGAAACACATATTTAGACCAAATATGCTTATTATTTTATTAAGACTCAACTAGATATTATATACTTTGTGCTTATATTTAATGAAAATACGAAAACACACTTAAAAATATTACAACTTACAAATAATGTCACTATTACAATAGACCAACTTTATGACAATTAATTTCGGTTTATTTGTTGTTTGTAAAACATGTTTGTCACATACAACTTTTATTATTAAATGTCAACTCTCAACAATCTTAAAGAACAAACCGACAAATTTAACTGTCTAAACTTATGAAAACAACATACAAATTTGATAGTGTTGCTATGGAGAGCACAATCATATAGTTTTTTAAAATACCAGCTTCCCTCGATTCCAATTAATTTTCTAATTAAAGGCTAAATCTAACAAGACGCCACCCTTATTATTACTAACATTGTTTTGAGGCGGTCAATACTTTTTGGAAATTTAAATTTAAATTTTATATTACATATTCAAATAATATGTTTACAGCCTTGTTTTTCTTCTCAATCTTAGAATTTTAAACTGGGTTTTATAAACAGATTGACACAAACATATAACGAGCTAGAATAATTTGTAGCTTGTGTTAGCTGCTCAATTAAAACCTCTTATGGAGAATGTATTTCATTTCAAAACCCATATTTTGAAGTTTTTAATACAACATGGAACAAATATTACTTGTATTTTATGGAAAGCAAAACAAGAACAACTACGGAGCCAAGAAGTATTACAAAGAACAGTGTGCTGTAATATTTACTATACAGCTCTACTAATAAGTGTACACTGCGACATATTACAATGTTTAAAAACATATATAGATTCCCGAATCCAATTTGCAAAAACGTCTTATTTCTGTAATTAACAGTGTTAATTTTTTGATGTAACTTGCTAAAAATATGACGATAAAGTTGCTCCAATTACGACCTCACAAATAGCACAGTAGCTATAGGTTGATATTATATTCCAATTGCAAAATTGCGCAAAATTGTATTAATAAAACAACAGATGCGCTTAAACATAATGCTTACTGTACAACTCCACATTCATGAAATATTGAAATTCTGTTCAAAAATATTTACTTCATGAAATTTTAGACATTGACATACTTTTGAAACACTTTAGTTTTGAGACTTTTTTTTAAAACAGCGCCACCAAGACGTTTTTCGCAGTACGCATAAGCTAGACACACTTTTGAATGCGTGAAATAATAAACTTTGTTTATTCGAAAACTTAATTCCAACATATTGACGCATAAAAAAGTTACAGGGATTTTTCAAATCTTGCAAATACTTTTGGAACAGGGTTTATTGGAATTTGTAGTTTCCGAAACATTCAAATAAGTATAGAAAAGAAACCAAATATTTTAACTTTTTCGTAGTGACGAATTTTGTAATGCTGAATATGTTTAAACGATTTCTAATAAATAACATGATATTTTAAAGTGACCACAAAGCAAAAATGTATCAACAATGCTCCGCTGCTTCAAACAACTACGAAATAAAATTATGTTTATTAATTATTTCTATTTGTCTTGTTATTTGTAAAAACATGTTTACCTTGCATGCTACCTAACATTTGTTATTTTACTTTTCCGGAATTCTAAGCAGTTCTAAAAGAGTTTTTCTAGTAAATAAACATTTTATATTTATAAATATTAAATTGGAAAAGTATTAACGATATTGGAGGACATTTTCTTAAAAATAATAACTTTATTAAAGTAAGTGGGCTGAATTTATACATTACTAATTTAGCTAATATTTATTATATATGTAAATTATGATATTCAAACAAGAAGCTAAATCATGGCTTGTAAATCTAGTATCTATCTGCAACCATCAACATTATTAATATTACTTAAAGAACTAAACACTACGACAAAACTGTTTTAATTTTCAAATTTTCTACAAGTCCGAGTCTCTGCTAAATTGACAAAACGCTTACAAATTGTTTAGTTATGTCTAATGCAACCTTATATTTCAACAAGCTAGGTAGTAATTATGAAAGCTACTTCACAAGAAGTAAATCAATAACTCGCTCCAGGCAAAATAGCTGGAATACATGTGGTGTTCTATTTTCAATATAATTTGAGAAACCAAACCTTATCTTTTCAACTTGGCAAGAGGTTAGGAATTTCACCAAGTATTTGAGCATTTTAGGAGACATGTTTCTAAAGTGTACCTTTCGCTTTAAATCTGACAATGATTGTCAAGAAGACTTGTAAAAATCTCCTGCAAACCCATACACAACATAAATATTTAAACTTGCTTGGCCCACAAGAACCGAAAAGAACAGAACCAAAATTGGATGTACCGTTCCCGAAGACGACTGAAGCACAAGAGTGACAGCTGAAAGTATTTGTGCACCTCCAGTTGAAAGTAGTACACTAAGTAGCAACGTAACCATGCCATTATTGTACAATTAAAGAAGCAAATGGATAGCGCGGCAAGTATAAATTTCATGCAAGAAGTTTTCAGCATTGATGCTCGTATCAGGTTTAAGATTTCTAAGTTTGGTTGCAAATTTTGTATGGGCAACCTCTTGACAATATGTAAGCGCTGCCGCACCAATAAGTATATCAGCAACTGAGTAGTATGCTTGAGTCGAAAGGATTTTCCAATTACAATAGTTTATGATAACGGCAATTAGTTCAAATATTCTTGACAGAATGCCTAGAGTCCAATATGAGTATCCAATGGTTTGGTCAAGTATTGTCATTGTAGCTGAGAATATCCACTTGCATGTGAAACGGGTGATTCGACAAAAGTAATTAGCGAGTTGAACTTTTCGTGATATTTCAATGTTCATTCCTACGAAAATGACAACGAGTAAGCACATAAGTTGAAATTTTTGTAATTAGTTATAAATTTATGACTTTCATACCATTAGAGTGAATTCTTTCAATTTGAGTGGCCCCGTTTAGAAACCCGATGAAGTCTTCTGGATAGAAAGTCCACATTCTGTAGCGCTCAATCATAGTAAGCAAGATGAGGAACATGATAAGACACAGATTTCTTTCCACGCTTAGTTTGCTTTTATCATTTTTGTTATTTAGTTCCAAAGAAATTACGCGCGCAAGTATTGAACCAATTATTGTAACATTTGTATTGCCTGGTTTGAAAGTATATAGCTGGCCAACAATTTTCGGAGAACTTTGATTGGCCTCAACCAGAATTTGTAGAAAATTTCCTGCGAGAAGCATTTTTGATTTAAAAGAGATTTTGACGTGTTAGTTTGCTGGGCAAATATGAACTGGTTTAAATTTAGTTTTACATGACCACAAATATAGAATTCGAATGAAGGCTATATTAATTAAAAATTAAACCGCTGGATATTTCCTAGTTTGTCTTAACTTATCAAAATATGGCATATATAGCAGTTAGGTTTATAATTAAAACATTGTTATTGTTGGAAAACTTCTTACCAAAATAAGGAAAAGGAACAAACATGTTTTGGTATTTTTAAATACTGTTTGCTACAATTGCGTCACAAGCCAAATTGCTTTCATGGACTGCCTTCTTCAAGTCAATTATTTAAACTAAACTTTGAAATAAATTTCCATAATTAAAAACAGACAAATCGGCTTAGGTTCATGTTTGTTGGATAATTATAAACCATGTTACTTCATGTCCAAAAACTAAAACGCATAATTAAACCATCTGGGTTTATTATTTTATTAAAACTATGCTAGAATTTAAAACTTTTTACTACAATTTATGAAAATTGACGGAAATAAACAATCTTTAAAATATCTTGTTGAAATCTTGTCAGCAAATCTTCGCCCCATTTCATTAGTCGTAAGTGCTACAATAAAACATTTTGATGGCAAAGTATTTCTGTTTATTTGCTCTTTCGTAAAAAGGTGTTTATCAGTTACAGCTTTTATTACTTAAGGTCACCTTTATAGAGTAAACCAACAAATTTGACAGAGGAAACAAACCGTTCATCCGAAATCCTTGGTAAACATGTATTTCTAAACTATGGATTTATTAGCAATATGTCATTGGTCAGATTGGTCATCAAAATACTAAAATATTGAATGACTGTATACTTCTCCCAAATAAACTGAATTCCAAATCGAATTTGTACAGAACTTTGAGCACGCCACTTAAGATAATAATATCTGTTCTTATGAAACGTTCCAAAGGTACGGTAAGATGAACATTTACTTTGTATATATTTTTTACTAGTTTCCTCAATTTCCAGAGCAACCATGGAAAAAACCATCATTCCTAACACAGTAAGTACAATTGCAAGAAAGTCTTCTAATGTAATGTATACTGGCAGATTGTGCCAACCTCTGATAACAACCCAGCCAGCAGTTATGATTGTAACTTGTGAAATAAATATTTCGAGAGCGAACACAAACCGAAAACAAAAATCAACAGTTTTAAAATTATTCTTAATTGGATATATTGTTGAATTGCTCCACGATCTAAGGTAAACGGTTGCATGATACATTTATGTAAACAGTACATTATGGTGAATGTAAAACACAATGAGAATAGCGTAAGTACTATGACGAACCGCATAAACTCAAAAATAGAAAAGTAGGTAATTATAAGTCTAATTATATAAATAGGTAACTTGACCAAAATCATGTCTTCGTATATTTGCCCTAAAATCAGTTTAGAAATAAAACGGTGAAATAAGGGTACTGAGTAAAGGCAAAAATATCACGATTGGGATTGCTGTCAACTGCACAGAAGGGTAAGGAATTTCAGGCCAATCTATTCCTTTTACTGGAATAAGTTGATAATCTAAAGTTTAATTCATTTTTTAAAATAAAGTATTAAAGTAACAGAATAAAATTTCAAATTGTATCGTTCACTTACATTTTCGATCAATGAGGAATAACTGGTTAAAAAGTGGAACCACTTCGGTAGATTTTGCTAACAGACAAACTGTAGCTAACTCGTGAAATGCACAAGAACCCAAATAAACGCAATAAAAGAAAAAGTTCGATGCCAAACCACAAAAAATGCAACGGCCGACGTTACGGCGGTATGGGATTTGTAATTAAAAACGACCTTCAAAATTCAGTAAAGTCATATGATATTCCAGATAAAAGAATACAAGCCATAACAAT
>JAQFZG010001972.1:0-18491 GCA_034695465.1 Entomobrya nicoleti
TAAAAAACGTAGTAATGACAACGTTCTTCTTTCACTTACAGTTAAAATATTTAATTTTAATAGCAGAGCAGACATACCTGTTTTTGAAATTTCCGCATGATAATGACAAAATTGCGACAAGTTTATAGTTTAAAATGCTGAAGAGGAGAAAGGAGGTAACCGTAACAACTCTTGTTAGCAACTTATATTTTCTTCACAAATTTGCCAAAGGACAATTGAACCAAACAGCACATAATGCACATTATAGACTGGTGACAAAAGACAACAGACGTAGTTGGCGTGGTTAGAGTAGCGTGACATAGTAAACGCATCTAAACACAAAGGAAAAGGAATGTCACTTTTACATGAACACATAAATTACTGCATATATGATACTTGGATATTAAAAAATGATGAAATTAAACTAAACTGCATTGTTTTAAAAAGAGCTCATAAATGGGTTTACATCTCCAATTTTTAGTGTAACACCCATGTCATTTAACCTGATTCATGCTCGCTAATTTTCGCGTTCTAAATTTACATCGGTTTCGATTCCAAGCAGAAGAGTAGAACATTATGATATATTGTGTGCCAAGTAAAGTTGAGAAAGCGTCGAAGTATTTAGTGGCTGTATTTTAGAAATTTTTGCTGAAACCTATATATATCTCAGACGAGTGAATTAGCCATCTAACAAATCAGCATATTATGGACATTTCTCAGAACTGAATGGTGATCTGTTGTAAAATGGTCATTATAAATGTATCGATGAACTGCAAACGATGTGATGAGTGATTGATAAACGACAGTAAATTAGAAATTGCGAAATACCACGAACTAAATTAAGATCTTTCAGACATCAGCCTACATCTCAGTGTGCAGTTCTTCAGGCAATTTACACGCTGTTGACATGCTGATGGTCGACAATGATGATACAGCTCATTATTCTATTGATAATGAAGGAATCAATGTCACTTCAACTAAATTGGCTATTTTTGCGCCACTGCTACTCTTAATAGCATGATTAGGTGAAAATCACGTACTGGCTGTAGACCAAAACTCTCATGAACGAAACTAATATGTATATGAACAAATTGCATTCTCACTTTACACTGTCTTATTACTGATGTGAGATTGAAAATATTGGATGATGTGGTCGTGGTGAAATGCATCAAATACCGTGTCCGCTATTTACATTTAGCCAACATTAATTAAGTGGGACATGATAGCATGTAAAGCTGGTATTATATGTATAGTATATTTGTGATAATTTGTGATAAATTAATGAAAAAACTTGTCCGTTTCGATTCTAAGCGTGCATCAATGCTACAATGTCTTTTTTCCCTTTAAGCTCTTTCCTTTTTTCATGGTGAAGGTCTTCAAGTACAGCTCTTTCCCAATTACCATAATAATGATGGTGAGCCTGTGCCTTTTCTTATGACTAAAAAATGAAATCGCAAAATTCCAAAAATAGACGTAATGGGTTGTTATATTCTCGAGAAAGAATTAGCATACCAGAGTGTTCACAGAATATAATAACTCAAACCTCATTAGTCATTGTAGAGTCATTTCTTGAAAGAAATGGCTAGAGGCTGTAGGGTTATAGGATATTGGGGAAGAGTAGGAGGTGAAAATATCTTCGCATGACACCATATAATAATAAAATATTCTCTAAATGGTAAGCAACTCCTAAAAGCAATTTACTTTTGTTCTCTATATCTGCTGTAGGTTAATATAATATCACAAAGCAATTATACAACTGTACTGTTGTCTAAATGTGAATGAAAATACGAAATATTATCATTAAAATCTTGTTAATAATCAAAATCAAGACAAAAGTTTAGCAGATGTATTTTTTTGTCAACAAGTTGCTTTTCCTACTTTATTGTGCGTGTACTATGTCATTCTGTCTGAATCACATTCTTTTACGACGCGACGTCCGCGTCCTAAAAAAATGCTGCAAATTTTATGTGCATTGGAGTTCATATAAGGGAATAAGCATTGATAATAATAAAATTAATTGAGACCTTTCCCTTAAATGTGATGCCCACATTTGTATCCATCCCTGCAAAAAAAGTAATTTTCCAACGCGTCTACGTAAATATTCAAAAGGAAAATAAATAAAAATACTACGAATAATTATTACCTAGAGACAGTTAAGTTTTCGAACTTTAAGAACGTCATTAAAAAAAATATTTATTAGCTTTCTCGCTGTTTATTGTAATAAAAGAGCAGTTTAAAATGAATGGTAGAAATATTATGGTTTTATGAAATTTTTGTGGTTCATTTCTTTCATACGCTAATATTGAATATTGACATATTAATATATATTTTTTAAATGTACATATTATTATGGCCTTGCGTTTTTTTGGTCCCCATATTTTGATGAAGGCTAGATTGGATGATACATGAACATGACACATCTTCTCTCAAATTTGGGTAGGTCTTCATCATCATCCCATAGATCACGTTTCAGTTTTAAAATATATAGATATTTAGCACTTTATTCCGTCAACTTTCGTTTTCATTAGTCTGGTCAATGACAGGAGCGAGAGGGGTTGGGGTTGAGGATATAAATGCAAAACATCATTAGCGTATTATCTCGTTGACAGTATATAACATATTTCGTGTTTCGTTCATTATTACCACGGCTCTAAGCTGACCTTCCGTTCACTGTAAATATGGAGAATATGTTGTTAAATATGATGAGCCCAATAATTAGTAAATTTTGTGATGGCAATTTTTGTACATGGAACTTATTATTTTTAAATTAACTTAAGTTGCAATACAAAATACGATAAATTGCCAAAAGCGACCAACGTATTTGGTTCTATAATTTCTATCAAACTTCAGCTAGTGTTTCTAACACAATATTAAACACTGTAATTACAAGAAGGAAATTTTGACATCCCTGTGCTATAACATTGAGCTGTCAAGTTATTACCTCAAACCCAAAAATATATGTCTTGAGGTAAATATGTAATTATTATTTTTCCATAAAGGCGAGGTCCCTTCTATTTATACACGCTGTGCGTGCAGCAATTCCCAGCAAAAATCACCAAAGCGCCCGTCTTGTATCATAATTTTCAAGATCATTTTGTGTTCCTGGCAAGTGTATCCCTGCATCCCTATAAAAAAATGTACATGTGCATAACTACATGTCTCGATGCATGAAAAAGAGATTAAATAGAAGATGCCCATTATACTTTACTTCATGTTCACTCCCTCTAGAGTTTCTATTTATGATATAATAACAGATTTTTGGTACCGAATGTTGTGAAAGTGAAAAGGTCACACGACGTAATTACCAGACAGGGGTAAAAAGGAAGAAGATATAAAACTAAATTGTTCTATCACACCTCCGCCATGCAACTGTACATGTCAGCTTGTTAGGTTGTTGCAAATTGCAAATGTCTATGAGAATGCTCCAAACTCTCAAGAACCGATTCACTATTCCTATCACTTATTGTAGGTCTGACGAGTATTGGTGGTGGTGAGAGATGATGAAAAAAGGTACACATATTGGTCGTTTTTGCGACAAATGCTGTCGTTGTTTCGGAACTTTGTTGTTCTTTTGAGCATAAAGTTGTACAATGAGTACATTATGGGTACGCTGCCAATCAATGCAATACTTGTTGGCGAAACAGATTTAGCTCCTCCGGGTCACAGTCAAATTTTGCAAGGTGTTGGTGTGAGCTGGTTTCGGGGAAATTTGCAAGGCACCAGTCGAGCTGCTAAAACAGGGACCGTCAACGGGAGTCTTTCTTCTGAAGCCACTCAACCTTACAATTGCGTGGTTATCATTTGACTTTTTTTTTTACTTTCGAGTATATTTTTTAAGGAATCGCAAAAAGTTACACAAACTGAAGTTTTTGTTGGTTGGTAAAAAATAGACGCATGCGTACACTAAAGTGAGTATACTATATCTTTTGATTCACAAAAGGTTACACGAGAGAGTATATATATATAATGGAATGTCTGTATTAGTTAGAACGAATGAAATAACAAACCTATTTTTCGCTTAAAAATGATCTAGTATAGTCTAATTATTTCCGTGCATAGAACAAAATCGAACAATAAAATGCATCAGATCTTATTCTTAATTCCAACCACAAGCCTGCATAACGTAATAATACATACCCCTCACTATACTAATAATAATCATTTTTTAAAGATTGTGTAGCAAAATTGTTTTAAAATACATTGAAACTACATTACGTTACATTAAAATACGTAAACATTTTATCATAGATTGACAAAATTGACTATATCTCGAACGCGTTTTCTGTATTCTTGACAACTTTCACTGCAAAACAATAAACAGAAACATAAGCTATTACATTTGTTTAAATTCCAAAGATTGTCAAGCAGGCAACATTTTAAATCAAACAAAAGTTGCTTATTTTACCAATACATAAATACGGTATGCGTCAACCTGTGCGTTCACTTTCATATTAGCCTCAATTAAAAGGGGCTGAATACCGTTCAAAATTGTTTTTCTGGTGATGGCAGGTCTCCAGTCCTTTTCATCATCCAGTATTGACAAGCAACGGTTTCAGATGGGATACTATATTTATGAAACAATGTGATGGAGGTTCAAATTTGCATTTGGGCGGAGTCGCCAGGTAATCATCGTTGAAGATCATGCGTAATTTAGAGCTGCCTCCCTCTCAAGGAGTGTACAAGTTTCCATAACAATATAAATTATTAGACAGTGTCAATAGTACATTAATCTATGTAATAAAAACGACAATACTTTAACATTTGTTTAAGTATGAATATTTCATTTGGGTCGGTGTAAAGGAGTCAGATTGGTCTTAGAATTTTAGAATATAACCATCGTAGAAGAATATTTGTTGTCGAAATTTATTAGTCGACCCAAAAACTATTGTCGAAATACAACTCTCGGTTTAGTACAACTTTTTGAGAACAAATGAAATTAGTCGACATTGTTTAGACGAAATATTTTAATCGAGATAGAGGAACTTTATTTCACTGTTTCTTCGTCATTGACGCTGAGGCATTGCAATCATGTACTGTACAATTAATATTAATACAAACCATAATATTAATTGTTACATTTAAAACTTAAATTTACATTAATTAACATGTAAACTTAATGTGTCCTATGTATAATTTGGTCTCAAGAGATAAAATTTTGATGATCACAAATGATGACTGGTCGACTACAAAAAGTACAAAAATAAATATCTACATACATTTAACTAATTTAACTATTAAAGTTCGACCAAATAAACTCTACTAACAAATAAAAATTGGTTGAATAAACAATTTCGACACTATATTGTATATATTAGATGAATATCATGGTATGCTAAGAAGAAGTCGCCTATTTTATTGCGTCCACTTTCAATTACCTCTCAATATATCTGAGAGAAACTAGTCGACTGGATAATCATCCCAGTAGACGATCAACAATAATTCAAAGAATTACACATTAAAAAATCGCAATGCTAGTTTTACAAAACACGACATAGACACATATTTTTTTGGGTTGAGGATTCCCCCATCTGACCATTATAATAAACATGAATGGTGGTATTAAATATTTGAGGCGAGTTAAAACTGAAGACCTCATCATCATATCATGTTATAATTTATAATATAGGATAATATACATAGTCCTTGTTAACAAGATATAATATGTATGTGCAGTTCATCACATCATGTCATCATGAAATGAACCCTAGAGACAAAATGACGACCCTTTTGCCTTGTTCGTACTTCTTTTTTTAATATCGTGAGGATAAAAAATTCTTGTGTGTTCATTCACATAATATTTTGGTCGTGCCAAATAAACGTTCATTGTGAAAGTGAAATGACGATCAACAGTTTAATTTGCATACAACTGTTGACTCTTGTGCATCAGCCCTTTTAACTGATACTGACATGACGCTGAGGTGGCACCTTACTACGACATGATGCTGTGCTGGTAATAATGCATAACAACTATACTTACAAACCTATTACTACATTACCATGCAAGGTAAAGTTAATGAGAAGGTGTGAAATCAATGAAGCGACTCTTCAAATGGAGAATTTCTATTCATTCATTGAAAAAACTTAAAAAACATCACACATGCTCAACAAGATAAGATACAAAAATGATAAAGAGAAACCCTTCAGGTATATTTTTACACTTATTTATTGGGAAGGCCATCATCATCAGGAGAGCCCCAAGACAACCTACCACGTAAACATTGTTGCTGCATAAATAAATGAAAATTTGCGAGTTGTTAAAGCTATAAAATAAAATTGAACAAAGGGAAGAATCATCCTCGTTAAGGGGCTGATGATGTATTTATTTTTTCTTCCGATATCATATCAACTACTCGAAAAGAATTAAGCAAATAACTACAAATTCTTCTAAAATCAGTTGAGTTTGTATCGTGTGCACTCACAATAATTACAATCAGTATTTTTTTGTCACTTGGGGAATGACAAGTATAGTATTCACAGTCTAACATGTTTAAAAGCTAACCTCACACGTGGATTTAACTGTCTACCCTTATAAGCTTGATGGTAATATACGACGATTTGTAACTAGCCATATGTATTTTTATGTAAACTTTGTGCGCTTACATAGCACAGTCGTCATCATCATCTTACGACGACGACAGTGACGACACATTGTTGCCAGCATTGTTGACTGAATTTTGATTGTAGGGAAGCGCATGTGACAGGTTGAATTGGTTTTTTAAATTATACAAAGTTTATATTTTTGCTTATTTTTTTGTGTCTTGTTAAGAAAAAGATGAACTAACTATGTGTACAGAGAGGGAACAGTGCAATGATGAGCGGAAAATGAGCTGACAAATGCACAAATTTATAATAATAATTACGTATACACGTAAACGCGGAATCGGTACGACTTACGACTACGTACGGCGACAAATCATTTAACGAATTTGATGACGTTGATTGAGTGACTATATTTGCGCATGAACTATTAACATCATGTCATGTCATACATACATTTTATGTTGTGATTGTACCACTGATTGCAATGAGTCCACATAATTCCATTTTGCGAAACTTTATAAATGCATTTTACACTCAGGTCATTTTAAAAAGAACACCCAGATACCTGCAGTCATCGATAATGATAAATATGTTCTGAGAAGAGATCAAAAGGAAAGCCACCCTCAACTTTATGTTCATTTAATTTTTTAACCAGTTAATAAAGGTCCTGTTGTACGTGTTTTTATTATCCTCACGTTATTGTGGTAGATTAGTTTACTAGTTATTTGTGTAAATTGCAAATCTCTTTTTTAATCCGTATTTGTGAGACCAATGCTTGGAAGTCATTCCTTTCGCCTTTGTTATGTATCGCACTACACATCACACATACGCACGTTACACTTCCAACGTCTGTCCGACATTTTTGTAAATTACAAAATTAGTTAAGTTGTGCCAATATTAATACTTATGTAAATGAAAATTAGCCAGTTTTTGGAATTCATAAATCTTTTATTTGACAGAAATAGTTAATTACAAATAATTAAGAAGCGACATTTTGAAAGTCTAAAAAATGAAGAACTAGAGGAAGTCTTACCTGATAACCTCGCGGTTGAAGTAAATTTAGTAAAACACTATTTTTTAAGAAGGCCATGTAATGAACGTACGAGCAATGGTAGAAAGAGTATACAACCTTCAGCCCACATTAACACGATCATAAACAGTGGACGTATAGCCATCCATTTGCTTGGGCACACTATTTTCTCCAACGGAAAATGTACGATTCTTCCGGTTTTCGCAGTTCTCTTCTCGAGTTAGGTTTTTCATACTTTTCCATGAAAACAAAGCAATAAGCTTGCTTTGAATACTTCAACTTTTATTGCCATGGGCGCATTGACCAATGACAACGAAAAGTAGACAAATGTTTTAAATTATTTACATTACATTATTTATTTATTACATTTTTAACTGCAACTTATTTTTAGCATAACTTTCCATAGTTACAATTTAACATGCGATAATTTTTTTTAATTATCTATAAAAAATCTATTTATGTCTTAATTTATATTTTTATAGGACTATATGTCTTTTTTTACTTACTAAGGAGTTACCACAGCAAATGTTTGAATACGCTGTGATATTATTCGCAGTTTCCATGGGTAGACGTCTACATGATATATAATTTAATTTTCGCTCTTCCGACTTCTTAATTGGCAATTTACACAAAGCT
Organism: Entomobrya nicoleti; assembly: GCA_034695465.1. Classification (NCBI taxonomy): domain Eukaryota; kingdom Metazoa; phylum Arthropoda; class Collembola; order Entomobryomorpha; family Entomobryidae; genus Entomobrya; species Entomobrya nicoleti. The sequence continues at coordinate 8,186 of JAQFZG010001972.1, forward strand.
AATGAACCCATCATAATCATATTATATGCATATTTTACTCAATGAATCCATTAGCCTAATCCGACGCTGAATATATTGCAAACTATGGTTACAACGAGTCGTTCTGATATTACTGTCACATCATAACAATTCGGAACAAAAGAGAGTGGAATGATGAGCCTTTAATTTAATCATAATAACGTTATGCACCACATTAAGGTGAGTGGATATTGGATGTTATGAAAGCACTCAATGAGGATGTAGTCATAAATTAATTAGGATTTGCATAATATTTAACACGACTTGTAAGAAAATCAGTCGAGAACAGCAACGACAAACATAGAGGTAATTGTAGATGCAACTACAAACGATACCTGATACACATGTAAACACCGTAAAATAATAATAACGAGTAACGACCACAGAGCTACAGGTTTACTAAAAACACTACGGTCTACAGCATTACAAATAATAATACCATTTATATACATTGTGAAGAAACCAACGTAAGATTATGATTATTAAACCATTTTACGCTCAATTGTTACGCATAATTGATATCATAAAATCAAATAATTACTTCAAATGTCTGATCATTGATCACGTTTTAATTGAAACTCTGTTCATCCTCTCTATCAAAGAAAAAATATATACATATATATTAAAAGCATAAAACTTACTCTGTGCGTAGTGCAGACTTACTCTTGCTTTTTAACTGATAAACAAACGAAAATTGTGATAACTTGACAATTGAATGTGGTTTCATCTTTGTCATCCCTTCATACCAACACACATATTCGTCGTCGGGAAAAAAGTGCAGTCATTGCACTATTGAGTGTTGGAAAATCAGAATATAAGTTTAAATAGAATTAAAATCCATTCTACATAGTTAAATAATAACAGAAAAACAATCATATCACATCATCATCATCATCAACGTAGCTGCAAGGCAAAATGTAAGACAATCAACGTCAAGTTTCTTACGTATTAAAGTAAATAAATAAATTACACTATTAATTTGAACTATGAACACTCATTGTTTTTTTGCACATAGCTAGCCAGCCTACAGATAAAAATGTATTCTATAATTTTGGCTTATACATTTATTTTATTTCATATCTGTACATTCAATATTGAATGTCTAAATGTCGGAAAGGGAAAGTCTGTACAGTTTACATTAAAGTTATTTACACTCTGCACAACTTACTCAAATGGAGTTGTCTGATCTGATGTCTTTGTCTTTGCGTGGTGCGTTGCGTTTTTGCGTTACCGCAACAACATTTTGTACACGTTGGTTGTTGTTGTCACTTTTTTATGTGGTTATGCCGGTGTGCTTACTTCTATTTATTACTTAATTTCTGCTTACATTTTTACCCTCCTCCGGGCACGATTTATATCAGACAGAGAGCTCATAGCTTAAGTTAATGTAATGATGATGATGATGGTAAATTAACGCTACTCTCTGGTGAGAATATTTCTGTCAGAAAGAAGCAACGACATAATGATAACAATAAGTATTTAATTAACACATACTTTTAACCAAAAACTTACTCAAAGAAGCTGTATACACGCTATAGTTTTAAAATCTTATGCAATTAAACTAACCTCGAAGCAACATTTTAAATGGTATAAATGAAACAAGGAAGATGTATAATTAAAAATCTTATCATTATTTGAACTAAAAATTACTTTCGTTCCTCCTTTTGTCGCCTTGTTATAATTTTTGTAGTCATGATTCTTTTTACCTTTTATAATTCTACAATTTCCGTATGCACCTTTTAGCCTTGGCTTCGCTTATGGTGAAATTAAATTTTTATCATTTGATTTTTTCAAGAGCACCACAAATCATGTCCAGCTGTCATGTCAATATGTTTCCGATTCTTGTAAACGCAATTAACCTTTATACATTTGTTTAATTTCGTGCATTTTCACTTTTTATTCTTCTTGTTTTCTCTCTTTATCTTTGTGTGAGCGATGATGCCGCGCGACACAAACTCATAAGTATAGTTTATGGTCAATCCTTACAAGTAGACAACAAAAAGGTTTTTATTCATTTTTTCTTCTTCAAAACTTACATACATACATATATACACTTCATTCACAGTGCAACAAGAGTAATGAAAGAGTAACAAGTTGGGTTAAACAGATTTCTTTTTTTTGTATGAAGCTAGTTCAATTATTTTTTTGCGAAGACTACACACATTGATGTATATGTATGTATGCTTCCCTCTCAAGAGCTCCTGTTCCTGTATTGCATTAAATTTTTTTTGCAATCTTCCTTTACAACAAAAGTGACAAAGGCCAAGACAAGAAGAAGAGAAGAAGTTGTCGATTTTATTCGGGTCAAGATTTTCAACATTAAAATGCGCTGTGTACAACCATAATGCTTACTCGTTCAGTTTTCTCTTACTATTATTTTTTTATTTAAGAGAAATAAAACTGGTTTTACATGCAGCAGGTGAGATGTTGTTTATGATTAGCATTACAGATACATACATTCATATGATATGTGCATGAATATACGTGTCTGAAGATTAGATAAAGAAAGGGAATAAGTATCACTACATCACTTTTTTATAACCAAAATGTTATTTTTTTCAATATTTTACAAATGAACATGCTGCATTTTCGTATTATGTGCTAAACGACATTTACGTTATTGTTGTTGATCTTATCACGAGGACTCAAATAGGTTTTGTGAAGTTTTTAGTTTAGAGAAGATGTGTGTATCGCCATCTTTGCAGTGATTTTTGCATTCAGTGGTTGCCTCTAACATCAGTATCTAATTTTTATTAGATAATATCCTTCATTGACTATATTGTGTAAACAAATCAATACAAATGCATTTAATTATTTTCGTATAAATATTACTTTGTGCTCTTGCCCGTTGTAATAAGACAATGCTTTTCGTGATAATACTGATAGAGAAACTGCTAAATGTACATAATCATAAATATTTTTGGACAATAAATATGAATAAAAAACGTTATACTTATACTCATCATCATCATCACTTTCACTACTATGTACTCATTGTCACTGTTGATGACGAGGTGGTATTGTGTGGTGCTGGAGAAGGAGATGTAAGAAATACGCATACTGAGAGTCTGCAGTCCACCCACACCACAACACAACCACAGTGCAGTGCAGTGCAAAATGAGAATGCGTTAAGCTTCTGCAAGAAAAGTGAACCCAAGTCAAGTCAAGTCTATCAATTTCTGTATTTCTCTACCGAAATTCTCCAACACCTGACTTTGCGCTCCTTTTACTACCATTTTCCTAGACTAGTGTGAACTGTGTGAGTGAACGATAAAATAGGGAAGGCTATTTCCCAAAAAAATTACAAAGGGTGTGAATTTTTGTGACGCTTTTATTAGCTTGTCGAATATTTTTTTAATAAATAATAATTTTTTCAGCATGATTTAGCGTGTTTGGGAGTATAGATCTTTTTTGTTTGAACTTAAGGAAGAAAACTGGTTTTTTACTAATTTTGCAGTGTGTTTAACTCCAGTTGTCATCAGATCACTTAAAAGGTCATTATGCCAAAGTATCAGGTATCATTTAAACCAAAGGGACGAAAGACGGCGTATACCTACTTTACCGAGAGGTTTCGTGTGGAGATAAAGAAATACCATCCTGAGATACCTATCGGACTTCCTTTATTCGCCAAGAGCTGTAGTATGGGGTGGAAGGTGAAAAAAATTTAACAAGTTGTAAAATATCATAATTAAAAAAAGTTAATTACAAATCTCATATTTTAAAGTAACTTTTGGTCTATCATACGTCGTTGAGATTATGGCTTGTGTACATTTTGGTACCTTCTTACGAAATGCATTTTCAAAAATCATTTATAGTCTCTGACTGACGAACAGAAGGCACCCTTTCGATACCAAGCTGAGCTAGATAAGCAGCGTTTCAACGATGAGATGAGAACCTACGACCCTGCGAACGCATTAAAGAAGGAACTAGATTGTAAGAAAAAGCATAATAAGGACCCTAATGCACCAAAGCGGCCCCTTTCCGCCTTTTTCTGGTTCTGCTATGATCAGCGGACTAAGGTCCGAGGAATGTATTACTGGTACTCTCATCATGATGTTACCAAAAAATTAAGGCGTATGTGGGCCACAGCTGACCGCCAGACCAAGGAACGGTACAACATGTATGCTGAAAAAGATAGGCAACGCTTCCTGAGGGTTAGTCTCACAAATATGTTAACAAGTCTTAACTTTATTTCTAAATTCTCACTGATTAGCTGAATACGTCAAGTTCAAGAAAATTTAAACCCGAACTAACAAATCCGATTTTTTATTAATTTTCCACAGGAAATGGAGACTTACAAAAACAATAATTACACTGAGCCCATGTCTCCCTGGTTGCGTTTTTCACTGTCCAGTAGTCATCCCTTACGTCGTCCTATCTATAACGTTGAAGAAACTGAGGAGGAATCCGAATCCGAAGACGACATCATCGTCATCATCTGACGAGTGAACTAGATGATCAAACCAGATCTGTACCCTTGGTCCTCGTGTTTTAAAATTAATTAAAATTAAGCGGTATTAAGCTTTCAAAAAATTGTAATAGTACGATTAATAAACTTTTTAAAAACAGTAAAATAAACTTGATTTCAATTAAGGTTTATTTCGTTTAACACGACCGTTTGTAAGCAAAATATATTTTTTCGAATGTGGCAAAGCTGAAAACTTCCAGTAAAGCCTTTTGAATTCTGCGCGCATCAGGAACCAAAAGTGTTGTTCTTTGACTAAAAATACTACTTGATAGACTTTTCCTCATTTTGTTAAAAACGTTAACGGGAGCTTTAGAAGGCATGTTCATTTTTTCTCAGATTAAATTAGTAACTATAATCTAAAGTCTGGAAGGCATGACTTAAGTATCCTCTACTCTCACTACACTTGCCTTTTCTCTCAAGTCTTTCGTCTTTCAATTAACTGCAATAATTATTAAACTGTGTTAAGAGATTCTTATCTTCCCGTTCATCTGCAGTTTTGTACTTGAGGTCTTCGTTCCGTTCTTGCAATATTTCGGAGTTTTAAAATTTGACGCTTTTCTGATTAACAGCGTTTTCTCATCAGGGTTTTGCATGCTACATTTTACATTTTTTCTTTCAATATTATCGATTGCGAAAACCAACGGAAAATCAACATAACATTTTCATTTGCTATGGGACGTTTTGACAAAAAAACCCTAAAGTACATTGTACATGTGGAAGCAAATGTTTACACTGAAATTTAAAAATCATAATTTCTTGTTCCATTTTAAAATTAAGGATTAACTAACTAGAACTAGAACTAAGCCAAATTTTCATCGTCATCGTATTTTTTCTATCATAAGTATGAAGTGCTTATAAAACTTTAATTTGTTCTTCGATGTCGTAAATAGAACAATAAATCAAAGCAGCTCAGATTATATTGAAGATATACTAATACTGGTACTTGCGCTTCTACAAATCCCAGTCGGTTGTCGGTTACCTTTTTGGGATTTACTTTGCGCCATACCTATCCATGTATAACTGGTTCACACATGACGTTTTGTTGTTATTGTTTGGAATGCCCCGGAATAAGCAACACCACCACCCAACACAAGACAAGCTTTGACGGTGTGCATCACAGACAAAAATAAGACAACGTCATGTGTGAACAAGTAAATACAAATTTTAACATTCTTTACATGGCGCAAAGTAAATCCCAAAAAGGTAACCGACTGGGATTTGTAGAAACGCAGAATATAGTACATTGTGCTAATTATTTCGAACAACACCGTTAGTTTCAGCTACGTCCTTGTTTTCGCTGCTACAGCAGCTTTATCCTATTGGCATGATTTATATGCATTTAAGAAAGAAAAATGCTTCTTTGTTCATCTTTTTTGGCACCTGCGCAGCTCCTAGATTGATGTATGAACACTAACTACCAACTTAAATTTTCATATAAGTTCTCAGAGATGGCAAAAGCTGTAAGCAAGGAACAAAGAAGCGACTATGAACAAGTAGCATATAATATGCATACTGGATTTCTCGACAACAATCAGAACAGTTCGCCATCCATGAAGGTAGTAAGTAACCAACAATACTGCATTGCTGCATAAACCAATTGATATTGTTGTTGCGTTTGCATTGTCGCCGCTAGGAAGAGCCCTTGTAGATACTTGAAAACTGATGGTATATTTTTCATGCAAACAAATAAGTTGAAAAGTTCGGAAAGATTCAAATCTTCTTTTTTTATTCAGTTTACTGTCGCATGATAAAAATCACGGATTTATGCAGAAGTAGCAGTAGCAGTTTTGATCAGGTAGAAATATTTCGAAATTAGCTGATAAGGTAACTACGATTTTATGCGCATTGCGCATATTATTATCAATGACATTCATAATTTGTATGCATGATCATTTGAAAATAGGATCTATGGTTTAAAAAAAACAATTAACTTAAAAGTTGTCGACTGACGAATACAGTCAAAATCTAAAGAAAGAATGCTAATGTCTGAAGTCAAGTTTATATCGCGCTGTTATACTACACTCATTAAATCGTGTTTTCTATGGACTTTCTAGATTAGTCATACGACAAAATTTACAGCTTTTTATGGGTGAAAGTTTTTTCCCTTGCTCCTAAAAATCTGTCAGACGGGAACTTGATTTTTGTTGATATTAAAAAATGTTTTGTTCCATTTTTTAAGGTCTAAGCAAAATGTATATTTTATGGTTAGAATTTTTAAGGAACCTTGTTTGAAAGTGCTAAAACCGATTTTTTTTGTCTCTTAGAGGACGAAAACAAGAATCATATTGAAGTGGACTAAAAAAAACAGTAATAATTTTTTACAAAATAGATATTACCCTTTCTCTATAATGGAATAACATTATTATAGTCTTTTTATCTCTTGTATGATGCAATTGTAATGCTGATATAAAGTGTTTGGCATATTTATCTCTATTTTTAATCACTGATAACGCATGGAAGAAGGATAGTTTAAGAGCCAAGAAGTCCTGGTCGTACTAAAAAAAATACTAAAAAGAGTGTTGTCAGTAATGTATTCTTACCAAATTAAATACATCACAAAATAAATTAATCAAAAAAACCCTACTTCCTATCAAAAACTTAAAAAGATACTTCTTGCTTTGAAGTCTCAAGTTGTGAAAGTATTATAATTTGACGAAATTTTTGACGATTTTAAAGAATTCGATATGTGCAATTTTCCTAAGCTGATATTTATGAGGAGAAACTCCCTGTCAATGACAAGCTGTCATAGATAAATACCATTAGACAATATAAGGTTTTTTAATGTGTATGTAATTATGTACATATACCGCACCATTTAAATCGCGAAACTGTGCAGCCTTACATACTAGATTAGATGAGGAGAGTGAAGGTAAACTGAAAATTATTGCAATTAAATGCTGTACCCCGAATTTTGCAATTTTTATGGAGATCGTGATGGTGGCATTAGATAGAACGTACTAATTTTGCTTAAAAAAGTAAAAGACATTCTTGTAATTAATGAACAATCTCATTCTGGTATATAGCAATTATCCATTTTACGATGAAAGTATAAAGTTTTGAAGTTTATTTTGGGAATCTAGTTTCTTGGGTGGTTCATGGTATAAAAAGATTCGCTTTTACTTTTACAAATGTTTAAAATACAAATCAGATAAGACAATAAGACAACATAGACATAGCTTATCGTATTCGTAAATCGTATGTTAGCTGATGTAAAGTGCACTGCCTTTTAACAAACATTTTGTAGTGCTGGATTACGAAAAAGCGCTGAGGCCTTGTGGCTTTTATTTTGATAATGGGCCAAACAACACATTAATATTAAAATGAAAGCCTCATGGAAAGTGCTGATATATTTTTCTATGGTAGTAACTAATGGCTAGCTTTAATTAACTATTCTAGAGACATTAAGTCCACCTAGACAGGTTAAATTTTTACTTAACTTTCACACACTCCCCTAAGTTTTCCTCATACTTGTGTTATGGTGTAAATCAAATTGTTTCAAGCCAAAATATTATTTTTTGAAAGATAAGATTTATTATCTGCATTTTAAAAAAGTACCAAATTCGGGGTGAATGGAGCCAAGCTGTTTTAAACCGAAATGAAATGGTCGACTAAAAATGATTTCAAAGTAAATGTGCACATACATAATATATTACATGATCATGCTTTAAAAGTGCAAATGTGCATACGTAACGTGGATAAATGCGAAAATAGTTTTTTAATGTGTGGGCTGCAGTATTTATTCCAAACTTTCCTCATGATTCAAAGATGCGATGTACACTAAAAAATGAAAGATTAGGAAAAAATTGATCAAGAGGCAAGTACACATCACCACAAGAAATTAAGCTTTAAAAAATTAAATTTTTGCATGATTGTCCACAGCAATTCCGCAGGGGCTAATAACCAATACTGCCTATTTAGCATATAATACACATTAAGAACACATTTGTTCCTCAGATAGTAAAAATCACTGAATACACATTCGTAAAACTCCTCTCCTCTCCTTGGCTTTTTGGCTTCTTCATCTTCTCTTCTGAAAAGTGGACTTGAATGAAACTGAAGAAGTAGTGGTGGTTGTACAGTGGTTGGTAGCAGGGCATGCCATGACACTAGACTGTCAGGTACAAACAATATTCAATTCAGTGAGAGAGTACATGATTTGAATATTAAACTTGAAGAAAGGCGAAGAAAGAAGTGGTTAGGAGGTGGCTGGCAGAAGATGAAAATTCCGAAGAATATAGTAAACTTATTGGTCATCGTCATATCATACTCATCCTCTTTGCCATCTCTCCAAACTACTACTACAATAATAATAACCATATAATATACATAATATACAATATAGATGCACACACACACACACTCATACACCATCAGATATCGGAGAATATACGCTCAGAAACAAGTTGGCACAAAAGTCATCATCATTCTCATCGTCATTGCACGGGTCTACCACATCATCATCTTCCAACACATTAAATATTTTGCCCAATTGCTTATCTTCACAACCTGTGCATATTCAGTGCGTAGGTAAATTTTCGATGATCATCATCAGCAACGGCATGATCATCGACACTACCATTACTACTGGTTACGCTTTCGACAACTACTTTAAGTAGCCAGTCCTTTCTAAAAAGATTGAGTTAAAAGATTCTTCAAAAAAAAAATTGTATGCATATGAACTATTATGCTATATAACGTAATTCTTCTCTGTAAAAGTAAATGTGCAGAATACTACTTAAAATGTATGAATACACAAAAGGGTCGAGAGACGAGTCGAGATCGGAATCCTCAAGAGACGACAAATATGATAATTTCTTATTGTATCCTCTTTGATCGCTTTAGAATATCTGCGCCTATCATCTTCACTTCAGTTCACAATAAATGTTACGCTAGAGAATGTATCATTAAATATTTTTCAGGTGTGTGTGTGTAGTAAGTAGTAAATGAAACAAGAGGTGATGCATCATAAATGGTGATGGCTGGCGAAATACAAAAAAAAGTAAGGAAGCGTTATATTTATAGTAAAAGCACACAGTGATCATCATCTTTTTTCATTTTGATATGCAAGGACCAGTAATACTAATACTAATATAATAACTATTGAAACGAACATGAATATATATATACACAATAATCTGCAACAGACATGCACCAATCCGAGCAACACGTAAATCATAAGTGGACAGCTTTTTAGCACAAAGTTCGGCGTTTGGCATTATAGTTAGAGAACAAGTGATGTTTAGTAGTTAGTAGCAAGTAAACTTTGTGTGTAGTTTGTGTATGTACATTTGACATCAACAATTTCGAAAAGGTATATTGCGATATAAAAACTACCTGCTTGAAAGGTTACTGCTTACATTGGGTGGAAAAGGAGAAAGAGACGTAGTTTATGGTAATAAGCAACTGTACACAACATACAACAACCTTTCTTTAACTGCGTTTTTGAACTTTGTAAATATTAATATACATACTATATACACAAATGTACAATGTACACTGCATAATTTCGACAGAAAAAAAAGAAAGAGATGCTGAGAGTTGAGTTGGTTGACTCGTCTTCATAGCAGCCCGTCTATAAACAAGGAAAAAGGAGTTTATAAAAAAGAATCTGGTTTTTTGGTCATCTTTCTTACTTCAAAGCCAAATATAATTGCAAGTAGTTTTTTCCCCTTGATTATTTAAGGGTTACCTACTTTAGTAGCGATTTTTAAATACCAAAGAGACCCATTCATTCTTCTTTTTTATTATAATACTAATCTATAATTATATTTTCGTTGGGACAAAAATGTCCGGGTTTAGCTAAACCATCAACTAAACCCT
>JAQFZG010001973.1:0-18487 GCA_034695465.1 Entomobrya nicoleti
GGCGAATAAGTGGCCATGGAGACCAATGGCTTGGGGAATAATTATCTTATATAAGTACCTAAATATGGCCGGAGTATAAAGCCGATCTGTCGAAATGGGTTGGGATACTTCCCTCGTAAGTGGACTCAGCATATGTTTCCATCCGTCCGTGGACTCAAGAATGTATGCATTAAACTAACTTACAAAACGATTCGGTTTGTATGGACGGCGTAATAATTTTGCAATTTCACTGAATGTCGTTGTTGAAGGCTGAAAATGAGACCTTAAGCACAGCTTGAGACGCTGAATTAGAATCTCAGGTCAGATTTGAGTCTTGCTGTTTTACTACCCCTGTTTCAAGATCTTGAAAATCATTAGTATACTCGTTTCAAAAGCTTGAAAGTCATTAGTATACTCGTTGGAATTTTGGAGGAAATTGTTCAATTTTAAATAGGACGTCAGATCTATGTGTCTCAGATTTAACCCATGATTGCAATAAATTGCATCCATCTAACCATTCATTTGTACGATTTGGAGTCGATTCCCGTTATATAGGGTCAAACTTGATACTCTACAGTGCAGGAACTCATTGCGAAAAACATAATTATTAACTGTTACAACCGTACCAGATAAATGGCGCTCATTTAGCCACTCAGAAACATACTCAAAATTCTTTGTGGAGTACCTTATGTTATCTTAATAACAGCCCGTGTATTCTACGATCATCAGTTTGTGAATCGTTTACACGTAAAAAGATAAATCAATCGTGAAGTTGGGTGATACAACATTTATTATAGAAAAATAGATAGTCATTATTAACATATCGTTTATAGCATTTTCGTTAACAACAAAGGAGTTTATTTTATTTTAACTGAAAATGATAATAGCCAAAATTGGTAGCAATATTGACATATTAATCAAAAATAAATTTGTTTAGAAACTCGTCAAGGAGTTGTCATTATCTCGAGCTCCCCAATTTCAACAATAAAGCATAACATGCTACCCTTACCACAACAAGCATGGCCAACATGACTATGAGAACATAGTTATAAGAAAAAATATGTCAGTCTAGTTTATTTTAAACTTACAAGGGTACATAACAAATTCGCTGGAGCGAAACTTTCCTAATCCGTCACATGAACATCAGGAATATTTCATAGGTGTTTGACTTGAATAAAAGAAATGGGAATATGTTTATTCTAAATCCCATCAGGTAGCAAAAATGCCTTGTCAGGCTTATTTATTAAACGATAACTAAACTTTTAATGAACCCTTAATAAAGCACATTGTTTATACATTTGATTACCATACTTGTTGTGCGAATATGTGACTTGGCTACATATGAAACTCAGAAGCTACCAAGCTGGGTATGTATTAGTTAATGTTTCTTCCCTTTCTCTGAAATATTTTCAACGGGTCGTCCTCAGTAGATTTCGATGTTAAATACAGGATACCCCTTTAGTGTAATGTACTTTGATTTGTGCATGTTTGTCATTGCATCTTGTAATGTCAAGACCCATGTCTGTGGTCAGTACACTTTATTTATTGATACATACATGAGTGAAAATTGTGCTTCAATAATTTTTATTTTGTAATGGTTATGTCTGGACATTGTTCAGCAGGTTCAAAATAAATTTATTTACGTACACCAAAAAAATACAAAAAAAAACTTGTAAAAACTTATTCTATATATGCCTGAAAATTCATTCATGGAAGATAAACTGTTTGCGCCAAGAAATACCGTAGAAAATATGAACTAGATGCACATTTTATTCGGATACATGGAAACACTGAGAAAAGCACAAGTGCGACGTTTGTTCCAAATCTTTTCACAAAGCGGCCGAAGTGAATAGCCATATACGTACACAATCAGTCACGCTGGAGAGGCAGATACAGTGCGAACAAGTCACTTAGAAATATAAATATATGCTGTGGTACAGAACAAAGTGTATTTTAAAATCGTTATACGTAATAAGCCTAATGTAGAATATGTAAAGTACGAATAGACAGGCGGGTAGCCGCCTGTCTATCCAGATATAATGGGTGTGCCATAAACAAAGCACCTTATTTCACTATGAATTTTTATATTGCATATTGGGTACAACTGGTTTATGCTAAGCATCATTCGAAAGTACTTCATTTCATATGCTAAAAAAACAAGAGTTGACTTTTTTAACCCTCTGGTATTTCTTAATATAGCCGTAAAACAATCATAACAAAATCCTTGTTGTTCCTGATGTAAAATTATTACTAAAACTCGTAATGTCTTTTAGGACAAATAAATCTTATTTATAATTCAGCCACTTATGCAGTATTAGACTTATACAGTAGAAGCTTGGCTACAATTATCACATAACACACCAATTTTACGACATGATCTTACGTTCTTATCTTTCTATGAAGCAAAATGCTCAATTTTGTGCACCAAGTATGAATTACCGAGAGTTCCATCAATGTAACTTTCGAGCTCAACAGTATTGTAGCAGGTACTTCACACATAAATGGAGACTGAAGTTAGGGCTGTGAATTCTGACCAAACAATTGCCTGGGAAAAATTCACTGCTGTTGGAGAAGACTTGTAAAATGCTGACAAAATTTCGACTGAAAAAATATCTTCTAAGGAAAAATTTAAAACTTGAATAATTTTTGAATGGCTGTAATTATGAAATGAGCCCTTTGTTTCCAACAAAGCTGAACTTAATAAAACTAACATTTTATCGAGTATCATTTTCGAGGAAAACTATTTGACATGACCTCCATATATATGGAAGAATTATTTTCGTATAAAAACTGAGGTTTCATAAAGTGGGAAATCACGGTATTCAACACACTTTTTTAACTCCCGTAAATGCTGTTATAATCAGAATGTAGAATTCTCGATGGAGTAGGTTTTATGGCAAAAAAGACGCACTTTCGTATGATATGAAACCTAGTGCTCTATCGTGACTATATATGGTAATAACCTGTTTTGAAAATAGGTTCTTTGTTTTTGGCACACCCTTTAATTATGTACCGTTATTCTGTCTTGCACGTGCACAGCTTCACTGTGCACATCTCATGTTATATTGGGGCGCATTGCCCGTATGATCTCTCATTCCTACTCAGCCATCAATAAAGTCAAGTTATGGCTAAAAGTAGCTCTCGTCTTCTGTCCAAGCTTTTCAAGTCACTGTCCATCTTCACACACCAAAGTCATAAGACATGCATATCTTACACCTAAAAATGGAATTATTTTAAAGTTTATATCAGTTGACATTGAATAAACATTATGTCAGCAGACAATCGATCAATATGTCTTTTCCTGTTAATCAACAGAATCCATAAAGCTTATACAATAGCATAACGTTGGAAATATGTACTTTTACAACAGCAGACTAGATATCGCTTTATGCAAAATATATTCCAATCTTGAACAGTTATTAATTTTCAGACTTACTGTTCTGTAATACTCATCGAATTTAACTTTGATGCTATATAAGCTCACCCAAGATAGCATTGAGTTTTTGGCAAGCCAGCTAAGCTGAACTGAAAGAGTGGACTGTGGAGTAAAAATTGGATTCATCATATATCCTTAAAAGGAACTTGCATTAAGCCTAGCAATTGCTTAAATTTGAATTTCAAACAATAGACACCCCAAAATAGACAATACTTGATAAAATCCCTGATTAGGCAACAATGTTAAGAAAAGTGCTAACGTGCAAAGAAGGTTTAACAAAATCGCTAAACGATTAGAGCATTTACCAAATCAAAAACTGATGTACTATAGAGAGAATTGTTAATTTTTGCATGAGGAGAAACTAATATTTACGGAAACGTTTTAGGAATAAAGTTTCAAGCAACAAAATAGGGTGTGCTACTGAAATATGCATAAATACAAGACAACTCGACTTGTGGAGATCACAATCTTAAATAAGTGTAGAATATAGCAAATACTTACCTTGTTTAGGACGCAGCTTCCGTTAAATGTTACAAGTCATTGACGTACTTTTTTCCGGAACTCAATATGGCTGTTCGTTGAACGCATTGAAAAACCACCACAAGTAGCACAACTGAACATTTGAGCATTATATACTCGTTGTAATAATATGTTTTTGCTCATTTATTAAAGACAACTAAGCGTGGCTGTACATAAGTGACTCCAAGGTATATCATTTCTTATAGTATTATCCGTTACAATGTTAACGTCAATAATATTTTTATACTCTCAAATAGGACAACATTTAAAATTTCAATCAGCAATCATAACGACGGAGCTGAAACGATGCGATACATTCATTTATCATTTATTTATTTGCCAATTTAAGTTTAGTATTTCGCACAGTAACATTACAAGTTACAGAACTGAAAATTAAACTTAAGAATAAACATATTGCATAACAATGATAAGCATTGTTGTTAAAAATGAAAAATCAGGTGCTTTCGAAAGATATATCACATGTCATTTGTTTGACATTGCGACCTTTGATCCAGATTTCTGACGCATCAAGATCACTGTGACCTTCACGTGAAAAATGAATCGCGATCTACTCGACTAGAGCTTTCGATTTGAGCTAATCAAATGTACACTATGTACAAGTTGAAAACTTTCGACTTTTACCTTGGTGTTTTACCCAGGGGGCTGGAAATCAATAGGGTTCTTGCCCATGACCATATTGATCCACATGCCAAATTTGGGCTAAATCAGGCAATGCATTTTTGAGTTATCGTGCTTACGGACAGACAGACATATGGACAAACGTGTTAAAATCAATACTCTGCTTAGCTTCGCTTTCAGCTCCGTAATAATTTAGTAGTCTGGTTTTGTAAAATATGGGATGCAATAATAAAACTAAATGCGTATTAGAATAACTTAGTATTGTTGCAATTAAAGTCGCAAATGCCAAGTCAAAAATTCGAACTATATATATGAGAAAAGCTTTAATGTGTCGTTTACTCACACAGCAAAACAAGGAAGTTGTTATTATCTTTTATTCTACATTACGTTTATAAATTGTAGTTTAGTGGTAAGAGCGAAGAGCCTTTTTTATGCTCATTTGTTTAATATTCATGTTATGCCTTGGACATCGTATAACGTTTACTTAACCGCATTCGCAAAAAAGGGACATTAGAAATATACATATTATAATCCAATACATCAATTTTACAAAGAATAATTGCTCACTTCTGGTAGAATTTCCAAGCAAGGACAACTCCTATTTATATTCGACTTCTTTATTAGATGTCCACTTCGAATGGATTATTATGATTTCAGTGACTTACTTTGGAATTTAGTTTGCTTAGATACAGTCATTGCTATGGTGGTTAATGACAGGCACATGCCAGAATCGGACGTTTATCCATTTTATATAATTTAAATGTCTTTTTCTGAATTTGAAATTTGATAAAAAGTTAAATATGTCTTAGACATATTCAGCTAAGCGAGGTTGACTTTTTTCAACACGAGATATATCTACTTTTATCAAATGGCTATGGAATATTGCTGGTTTTTCCCATTTGTTTAATTATTGCGTTGTGTCTGAAATATGGGGTTTGTTTTGCTTGAAAGCTTTCAATTAAAACATTAAGAATTAACATGATATTCCTTTATGGTCTTGTTTGGTAAAATATTGGATGTGGTTATTGTGCTGACTACATATTAGCATAACTTGGTGCTGTTTTAATTAATGTCGAAAATATTTAGTCGAAACTTTTGTATTTAATAATTTGTTTAGAGAAGGTGCATTGACAGGCCGACATTGAATAGACGTACTCTATTTTTACAACAGTTCAGTTACAACGTTTTACAATTCAAATTTTGACAATTGTTTTATGGGTCGGCTACTAAATAATATGTTTCGAAAATCTTTTCAACTCTATCATACCGACCAACCAGAAAAAAGCATATTTTTCAGTTTTAATATATAATTTAGTTAAGATTTGCTAAGTGCCTTTTCGCATTTAATCCAACCTTTTATTAAATCAGCGCAAAGACTTTGCAGGATAATACTAGATAATCTGTTTTTAAATACTGCATTGTCATTTGAGTGGACGTGTCGGTCTTTTCCAGCGTGCAATGCGCATTAAAAATTTTGCCCAGTATTTTATTTTGACGCAACTCACTAGCAAATATTGTAGCTTTTTTATAAATACTGTTGAAAAAGGTTCATTACGGTTTAAGACGCTGATCATAACAGGAGTAAAAATGCTTACCTCCGAAAATCTTCATGAGTCCTTCATCGACTTCATGAAAGTGACTGATCATTTTGGTAGTTTAAATTTCATGTGGAATTCTAAACAAAATATTTTCCAACTCAAATCGAAAAAGAAGCAGAATTTGCACAAAATCCGGCTTTTTATAGCTACTGCATTTAGTTGGCTAACGTTTTTGCAAACAGTATGGCTATGGAACAACATAAACATATTTCTGAAACTACAAAGCGTATTTATGATTATTGGACTAATACTCTACTCTTATACACATTACGTGTTTTATTCCAAAGCAGAAATGATTATTGCCGATTTAAATGAAATGCTGGTGTTTGAAAAAAAGAGAATAGGTAACCAAACTATTTGAATAATTATAATAAATAAAATGTAGTTTAATTTCAAATTTTGTTTCTTTTTTAAGGTTAAGACAAGATTTCTGATTTTAACATTGGTGGACAAAAATTGATTAAATTTCTCATGAAAACCATGAACTTTTCTGGTTTATCACTAGTTGCGTTTTACCATATGGACTTGATGAGAAATCCATGCATACCTACAATATTGGGAGGCTACTGGATGGTTACTACGCAATGTAAAGGGCAAATTGGAACGGATCTTCATGCAACTTGGTCAATTTACGAAATCTTTACAAAATTGATAGTTTGTTTGGTGAGTATCTTCAATTGGAGTTTTCTTGTGAGTGGAAGCTATTTCCACATTACATTGGTACTCCTGCTTAAAAGCTATTGCCTAAAAACCTACATTCTAATAGCTGGTCAGAAAATTTACAAACATTCTAGAGATTTAGACACATGTCGAATGTGGAGGGAGATTGAGGTGATGTCAACAGAATATCGGAGACTGTACTCTTGCTACATGACTTGCTGTGTTCTTGTGTCGACTATGCTTTTGCACACGATCAGTTTGTATGCGTGTTTGAAATTCGGAGTGGAGCTACCTTTGTCCATGTTTGTCTTTTTTGTGCTTGCGGTAATAAATTTTGGCATTGTGGTTGTCTTCATGTACACGGTTTTGGCACAGGTGTTTACAGCATCGACGTATGTTTTGGAAGAACAACTGAAGAGTGTAAAAAGTCGATGGTTTCGACGTTATCTCAAATCGTGTAAGATTGTGAAGGTTTATTTGGGCAATTTAAATTATGTGGAGCCGTTGACTTCCTTGATTGTCGAGGATTTTGCTATTAATCAGTGTATTAGTTTGATTCTACTATAATGTAATAGAGTTAGAACTGAGGTTTGCTATTGTTTAAATTATTAAATAGTTCATTTAAGTAGAGTTAAGTCAAGATAAGCTTAGTTATATGATGTTCATCGGTTTAAAAACAATTTAATAAACAAAAGATATATTTTAATTGCAAATAATTCAACTGAGTTAATGGGGATAAACTTGTAAGTATAATTATTCCAATGTTAATTGTTATGTTGCCCGCACTATATCCCATACAAAATCCAATAAATTCTGTTGAAAGATAGTTGACTAATTCACAACATATTTTTTACCAGAAGAATGTGTAAAAGTAACTCATTAAAGATTTTAAACCGTATATTATTTTAGTTTTTAACTTTCATGTAGTTTACTATTACTTGAGGACAAGGGAGTTTAGATAACATTATTTAGTTATGATGATGCTTAATAATTTCAAACGTTGTGAAGCTGTCATTAAATTGAAACTAATAAACCTGAAAATACTTGTTTTATAAAGCATATATACTTTAGTTGGCGCTTTGAAGAATATACTAAGAAATAAAGTCGATTTCTAATTAATTTTTTGTCGGATTATTAAACGAAAGTAGATGGGTTTAAATTTTTTAATATTAAATACAATTCGAGATTCCAGACAGTATATGCATGATCCCAAAAATACAAAAATAAACTTCTATAATTTACTTTTGATACGATATATCTAAACTACTTTTTATAAAATTAATAGAACTCCAATGTAAAACTATTTATATACTTACAAAACTTTCCATACCTTTTTCTCCATAATCTATTAGTCAACGATAGATCGGTCAAAAATTGATTTTTTCTTCGTTTGTTTATTTATGAACTTGATTATTTTGGCCTTTTCCAATTATGCATAAAATCCTGTTTGGCTGTTTTAACTATGTACTTATCGAACTATACCAATAAATTATGTAGTATTTGCTCAGAGTTGGATATGATTTCGTATGTTATTCCTTTAGAATTTCCTAATAGTAAACTTTAGACTTTGATACTTCTATACTAAAAACATTACAAATTCAGTCAAAAAATTTGTCGCCAAATATTTGAATCGTCGCTAGTTTTGATTGCTGCAAATCTTTTTTGTAATAAAACCAAGGGATTTCGTTTCTAACATAAGTGATTTTTTAAATTGCATCAACATTAGGCGGTACATTTTTTAATAGGCATAACATTTCTCTACACTTTAAAACGACTACTTTTGCCTGTTATTTTCCGTCAGAATTTCTTGAAGAAAATAAATTGGGACTGACTTTCGAACTTCAGTCATTTTAACGGGAAAGTGAGGTTATTGAGAGAAAATGGTTAATTTCAGTCAATTTTCCAAGTACAATATATTCATTTTACATTAAAAGATCAGGCTCCTCAACATTTTGGAGGGGGTTAGCAATTTCCTTGGGTACAAAGTATACCGAAAAATATTGTCTTAGAAGTATAGTAATGACAATGAGAATGTGAAACGTGAGAATGTTATTTGGACATTGTTTGAGCCTAACTTTTTGCATAGATTTCGCCTGACAGGCAAAACGACTGGAATACTTGTGATTACTGTCAAATGTGAAATAATAATATTTTTCATAATTCAGAAGTGCTTAGTACTTCTTATTGATTTTGTATATCATGTCTGTCTCTCTGTTTGTCTGTCCGTGAGCGCTCTAATTCAAAAACCTTTCGACCTACTGACTTGAAATTTGGTGTACAGGTACTTTGGGGAACTAGTAAGAAGCCTATTGATTTTCAGCCAAATCGGACTAACGGTACCGGAGTAACAGCCAATTGACGGTTAAATACTATTTAAATGGACAAAATGTTTTATTTCATAAATCTATGGATTGAAGTGTTGGCATCAAACTTTCTCAAGAGACTATAGTCTAAAACTGTACAGTTTTGGAGAAACAGACCAATAACGGTTACATGCTTTATATATATGCAAAAAAACTTATTTACTTCGGAACTTTAAAAATCAGTAAAATTACTTCAAGCACTTCTTTATATAATACTTACAGTACTAGTTCTTATTGTGATTCTGATTCTAACAGTTGGAGAAACGAACTGGCTACATTTCTTCATAAAATTACTTTCCCAGAATAGGTAGCTACTGGTGGGCTAATAATGAAATGGAAGTGTGACGATTCCAAAAAATGCTAAACCCCTTTTAAAACATTAGAAAGCCTAATTATTCTTTTTAAAATGTATTTTTTCTTTCAAAAACCTCACTTTCCCGTTAAAATGACTGAAGTTCGAAAGTCAGTCCGAATTTATTTTCTTCAAGAAATTCTGACGGAAAATAACAGACAAAAGTAGTCGTTTTATTAGCTAGAAAACGTTTTTCCCTTTTTAATATTGCCAAGAAATATCCTTAAATTTAAAATGTCAAAATTTTTAAACCAAGCAATAAATTTTGTTCTCAAATTATACACTTTCGGAGTCAATTTAGCAAAGTCAGCATTTAACCCTAACGCCCAAGTTACCGATACAGCTTTGATAATACAGCAAATTTTACAATCCTCTTTACCTATTCCTCTTGTGATAAGCAAATATTTAAAATATCAGCAACATGTAGCTTTCCGATCACACCGATATCCTTACTCGTTTCAATTTAAAACTTTACCTTGGCATTTATGAAAATATTCAGTATATTTTGTATTCTTCGTATCAATGATACACCTAACGTATCTAATCAAATGCAAGGATAACAGTTTTACTGCAATCGATATCGTCACTGATGTGGCAGTCGCAATAATCTCTTATTAAGGTGTAGTTGCTACGTTTACCTTGGAACAACATGCAAGTGAATTTGCATTTATTTCAAACGAATGTTTGGACCTCGCAGAAAGCACTAAACATTTTGATAAGCTTCAAAAAATTGCTCTTAATATTTTCAACTAAACTAATCTCTAGTTTACATGTCTTTTATTTTAACAGAATCTTTTACCGTAATCAGGTTATTTGGCAAGATATTTGACGTCGAAAAAATAGCTCTTTTAGCTGCTTCATCGTGTATGGGTTGATTTCAATTTGGGGATTTATTTTACCACTTTTGTTTCAAATAATCCAGTTTAAATAACGTTTTCACTCGCAATTAAAATTGCGAAGGTTAGCATTTTTTCCGAAAATTTAAAGATAATATCCAGTGGCTTAAGTTTAGGTCCAATAGCATCTTTTGGTTGTATAGCTGTTCTCCAAGGCGTACCTCCGAATTCTTACGTGACACGGTGTCGGCGTCACCGGGCAAATCGAGAATAAAACAGGGACATTTAGGCCCAGCAGGGACGTTTGGGGTCAGCAGGGACATTTTGCAACAAGAGTTGTTAATTTTATCCAGCAGGGACATTTGGGCCTAAGGAGGCTAAGCATGGCCAGCAGGGACATTTAGGGTCAGCAGGGACAAAACGGCAAAAAAATCTAAGGAAAAATAGGGATATTTTGCAGTAAATTTTGTTAAATCAGCATGGTTAGCAGGGAAATTTGGGGTAAGCAGGGACATATAGGGTCCGCAGGGACACTTGGGGTCAGCAGGGACATTTAGGGTCAGCAGGGACATTTGGGCCTAAGGAGGCTAAGCATGGCCTGCAGGGACATTTAGGGTCAGCGGGGACAAAATGCAAGTTGAAAACATTTTTCAAAAAGTTCCTCAGCATGTCCGTCAAATTACAAATACAAATTGCCCGTCACCGGGCAATTTGTAAGAATTCGAACGTACGCTTAAGTATATATAAGATTAAAATGTCAATGACGCACTAGATTGGAACAAAGTAAAAACTTAAATCGCTTACCAGCTCTATGCTAAATATTCTGATGTTTTAGTGGAATCTTTAAGGTACTCATATAACCATCTAGTGAAATGTAATTTATTTTTGATATATTTTAAAAATAACAAGTTCTGGCAGCTCAGCGTTGATCAAATGGGGAAATTACCCCTACCCGTGCAGAACTACAAGAGAAACACACACGTCTCAATTAGATTGATGTGTAGACAAATGGGGCAAAAAGTAATACACACGCCAACACTTTACAAAATGTTTCTGTGATTTGAATCCCAAATTATTTCAGTGCATAAACAAGCCCAAAAATTTACAGTTTAAACAATTTTGTCCAGTATTTCCAGTCAACCTGAAATAATTTCAGGATAATTTAAAATGGGAATCAATAATTTATAAATTTATGACTCACAACAGTGAATTTCTTGAGTCAAGTTGAAACCATAAACACAAATATTTACACTTTTGTGACAAAAAGTTTTCTGAACTGGAAACTTTAAAGCAGATCAGAATCAAACTGGATGAGTTTAGCCGAGCATGTGCATTCATATTAATATTCAACCATTTTAATTGGTCCGATTTTAATGGTCTCAGTAATATTCTTCAAATTATTGGTTCCAGCGAGAATTATAATTACCAAAATGATTTTTATCCCGTCTACATTTCTCATGGCGCAATATATACAGGATTCAAATATTTAACTTTTGTAAACAAACATGACCTTAAAACCAAGGCAACTTTATTGAATATTCCGAAATCTCTTACACCTTGGCAATTTAAACAGTTCGTACGAAGTAATTTCTTAACAATTTTGGCAAGAAATAGGTGTGCAACATTTTGGGTGTTCGCAACATTAATTGGAGTCGGATTTATAGAACCGAAAAGACGAATATTCATTGTATTAATTTGGATTTTTGCTGGAATTCTTATTAAAGAACTGCTTTGCTCAGAATTAGTTTCTAGTATAACAGTTCAAACAAAGCCTTCTTACATTCTCGAAACTTTCTACGAACTTGTGCATAACTCAAATCTAATATGTATTGGCAGTCGATCATTTTCTCAATGGCTTTTCTTTCAAGCTGAAACGCTTTATGTGCCGAATTTTAGCAACCAGTATAAATACTTCAAATTAGCTTTTGAACGTATTCAAACCGTCAGCCAAAACACTAATTGGTGTAAACATTTAAAAAATAAAATCAATATGGTTCCATTACAAAACAGTGTCATTGAAATATCACCACCTTAATTGCCTGAATATGAAATTAAAGAGAAGCAAGAAATTTTACGTAATTTTATTGTGTTTTATCCAACGACATCAACTAAACTTTATGGTAGCATAACTACAAAGTTAACAAATATAGCGCTTTGTAATCAAACTTCGACACAATGCCATACCCTCACGCTAATTCACCACACATCATCACAAGTAAAAGATACTAAGTCCTTTGTATTGTTTTGGGACAGAATCACAGCCATGCTGGCCACTCTTGTTGCTAGCTTTTCAAATCTCGTGGTTTTTATTGCTTGATGGAATTGGTCAGCTCAGCGGCAATGCTCGCCCCAAAATAATACAATACAATAGAACCCATAATTAACTAGATGCTAAACCTAAACATAATATATATATATATAGGACTTTATATCAAAGTCAAAGGACATTACAAGTTAATACAATGACAAGAGTTCATAGTGGAGAATAAACGTAAGCAGAATGGATACATACATGAGAAGTACATACATTGTCATAATTTCAATTAATTCACAATTTGTTTGCAAAAATGATTAGTTATTCATATCTCGGCTGCACCCAAGCTTCGCCCCTCGTCAATAGAGAAGCCGGCTTCGGTCACATTCCCGAGAAGATTTAACTACCAATGGCAGAGTAGTTGGCAACATATAATTAATGTTCGTTGGTATCATGTCCAACAAGTAAGAGACGGCTCCACTTTCTGTAAAGTGAACTACATGTGAAAGCGTGTGAATTATAAATTGTTTTTAGCATCAAATTGTCACTAGAGCACACTCTAATCACAAGGGAATAACTTTCTTCTTCTTGCGAAAAAGTCACCCATTCGGTTATCAGCAAACATTTTTGTAGCTCTGCTAGTTCTTCTATAATTGAAGAAAAATCTAAATGCATCGTTAAATCCCACGTTCACCTTACGGACACTTTCACTTTTAGTTGGCAACCAAAGGCTGATGCAATAGACAGTGCCCAGAAAAGTATTAAATAAATACTTTTTCAAATTAGCACTACATGATCGAAATTTTGAAGCTAATATATTTGCATGCACTTAGATTTCACTTTGCCTTCTCTTGATCTCATCTTCATCCATACTCCAGCAGCTTACATCATACCCCAGATAGCGAACGTTTTCATTCCATTTGAGTTCTTTGCCACAAAAGGTTATCGTTGGTAGATCATTTGCAAGTTGCCGTTGCATAAATGTTCGCAAGATGGTCTTCGTCGGGTTAAATATTATGTTGTGTGCCTTGCCATATTCGTGACACATTCTCAACAATCTTCTGAGTGACTTTATGCTTCAAGCTAACACACAATAGTCGTCTGCGAAGGCGATGTGATTGGTGATGACACTTCCCACATGGCATCCGATCCCAGAGGAGTTCAGCTTTTCACTGCGTACATCCATGTACAAAATGAAGGTCAATATTCCACATTGCCTAGTTTCGTTCCTTACAGCAAAGGCTGTTGACAGTATTCCTTTCCAACGAATAACAAACTTTTGGCTCCGGAACCAAAAGTGCAAAATTTTAACAATTTCCGTGCAAAATCCCCGTTTAATAAACTTTCGCAGGAGGGTCCAATGGTTGACCATATCAAATGCTTTGCTTGCATCTAAGTATGCAATATACACAGGTGTATCATTCCGCAGGTAGTGATGAGCTACTTGTTTTAGTGCAAAGACTGCCATTCACACACCTTGTTTATAGCCAAATTGATTGTAACTAGTGTGAAGATACGGTTGACATTTTTTTAACATTGCCTTTTCAAACACTTTTGATACAATACTAGCAATAGCTATTGGCCTGTAATTTCCCATTAACGTTTTATCCAATTTCGTTTTTTTAAATAGGCACAATTAGAACCTCTATTAATTTCATTGGCAAAAAAGAGTGTGAAAGGCAGCTACTAAATCGTATTTCCAAACAAGTGGAGACTAAACCAGAACACAACTTTAACGAGTCCGTGTCTATCCCATTAGAACCAATTGCGTTTCCAGACTTTAGTGACCTAATTGCTTCTTCTATGTGAGAGAATGTAATTAAATCGGAACATGAGTTGCTATTATCCAACTGGATAAAATTCAGTACAAATTCCTTATTACATTCGTCCATGTTAGAGTTAAATATCTGAGAGTAATGCGATTCCCATAATTCACAAATTCCAGAGGATGTAGGCTCCCCTTCAAGAATGTCAGTAGTTGAACTGGATTTGGAGTCTGTTTGACTGTTCTCCAAAATTTTATAAAATCCTTGCCATTGTATTCAGTTATTAGCTTGTCATTAACGATCCTCTCACGATTTTTTCGACAACGCTTTAATTCTTTTTTTAAAACTGAACGTAAGTGTTTCATATTTTTAAAAAGAATGTGTGACATTCGGCCACTTTGGATCCACTGCAGATAAGCTTTTCTGTAAACTTCATAATGCCACTTAACATGTCCATTCCATCCAGGTATGATTTTGGATGATTTAGTATTAAAAGTTTTTTCATTTAAAAGATTTACGGTTGATTAAGCTGATGTTATCATTCTCACAAACCTATCATAAAATGCACTATAGTATTTTTATGGTCTTTGATTGCACAAGTGTTATTTGTACATAATTTGACTTGGCTCAAGGCATGTAATTGAGGTTGTACAATATTCACAAAAGTAGATTTATATTTTTCTGGTATTTTTTTCCATGCGAATGTTGCTTTTCCATTGTCCTCAAGTTTTTTACTGCAAATAGCAGGTGTCAAATTAAGATGTAAAATGATGGGAAAGTGGCCACTGGGATTAGCATCAGAGAGCGCAGAGCAATAAAATACATGAAGTGACTTGGGAATGATGAAATGGTCAGGCCAGCTTGTGTGTCCTAGACCTTTGCTCAGAAACGCAATTGTACTTGGTTCCAGCAATTCTGTGTCAATTATCAAGAGATCGGATTCACTTGATACTCGCTTTATTTCTAAAAACTTGACCTGGGACGGTGGGATATTGAAGTCACCACCAACGATAGTTGGTCCATCGTGGAGGTGTGTGATCGATTGTATTTTTGAGATATAGTTTGTCACTAAATCATCATTACAATGATTGCAAACAGGAAAATATACATTAAGTAGTAGAACACTGCTGATTTCAGTAGATATGGTAGCACCAAGAATCCTCTGGTCATTGAATAAATTAATTTGAATGCATTTTTCCAACGCCTTTTTGTATAATATAGCTAAGCCTCCATATGGCCGACCCCTTAAAGACAGACGACCAGGCGGCATTGCACTTTGGTGAAAATAATTAAACTCACTATATATTTTAAATTCACTTTCTTCAAAATTATGAAGCCACGTTTCTTGTAAGAAAACAGTATCATAGCTGTTCATTTGAGATAACAAACAATTCCCGTTTCACTTAAACCCGTGGCAGTTCCATGATAAAATTCCATGTTGAGTTGCGGGGGCCTTATTATTGGGGACTCTCCCAAGTTGCATGCTTAATCTATTTATCAGAATAGGACGAACCAGCACTCCTTTTGGCCAATTCTCTAACTTTAGTATTCCGAATGCTAAATTCGAAATTTAAACCAGAATGCTAAACCAAATGTTATACTTAACTTGAATTTTAAACCCGATGCTGATCCAAATGTTAATCCCAAATGGTAAATCGGAATGCTAAACCCAAATGTTAATGTTAACAAGTATTTTTTAAATAATATGAATACTCATTAAAACTGGATCAAGCATTGAATCCAAATGATTTACTAAACTATAATAAATAAGCGCCTACGAATATTTTAGTAGCCAACCACACGCTCGTAACCACGTAAGCCTTAAATGCGATCAGAAATCAAAAAACATATTGAATAACATGTTTATTTCTACTTATTTACTTATTTCATGGACTATCTTTTTGACATTGTGTCGATTAGTTAGCTCTATTGATTATACGAACCATACAAACGTTTCTTCCAAATCGTATGGTGCCGCAGAAAAGAAGCTCTTGAGAAAATAATAAGAAAAGCTTCATCAAATAAGTGTAGAAATAGTTTTGCTATGCTGGTTTTGGACGATTGGACGCGAAAATTTCAACATCATACTAACCATTTTAATGTTTATGTTGTAAAAACGAGTGAATAGAAGCATACGACATCGTAATCGTTCAGAAATCATTGAAGGAAATTGATTTCGACTGATTTTCATAGATTTTCTTTTGTTAGAATATATGCATACATATTACCATTATACTTATATTTTCGTTTTACACAGTTTTCAAGAAACAACAATTTCAAGATTATGTTATGTGCCAAATTGTTATACATTGTTCAAATTTTAGTTTAAGTGCATTTTATATTTCTAGACTAAAATCTTTGATTGGTAAAATTCTTTTTTTTTGAGTTCAATCTATCTACAACCAAGACTATTTGCTATATTTTAGAATATTTTTTTTGTAATGATGCTCCATGGGCTGCGGCCCGAATGGGATGTAATAAAGACTACGATACTATACTATAGTATAACCTATGTATGCATATTACAAGCAATCAGTAAAGTCGGAATACTTTTTTTGAACAACCGATTAATTTGATCGTTTTGTAGGTACATAAAAATCTTAATCAGTAGCAAAATAAAATAGAGCTCGTTTTTAAATATCTATAAGAGAAACAGTCGGAAAAAAATAAGAGTGCATTGGAAATTTTCTGATAATTGTTTTTTGGTGGACTAGACAAAATTCAAATGAAAAGGACCCACTAACAGACTGAAAACGGTTAGGTTCGGTAGATAATTTGTATGCCTCGAAGGTACTATTTCTGGTTGATGTGACCTTTGCACAAGACATGCGGTATTAATGTGGTGTCGCTGGCAAACAATTTACGCATGCATGTTAAATCTAGAACGTCCAGTTGTAGAGATGAACTTGATAATATTTTGTTTTGCAAATACAGACCAGCTTTATATGAAAGTAGTAAAGCTTAAGTTGCTGCTGTAAACTGGTGGCTTTATTAGTAGAAAATCATAAATGTAGATCCTAGGTCGCAATTATATTCAAATAAGTGGTTTGATGTTCCAACATGAAAAGATACTGTATCTTCAAATGGGGATTCGATTAGCAATTTGATTGTTTTAAAATTATAATGTGATTGTTAGAGACGTCTCGGCTTTAGTATCTAAAATTAACACTTCCACAATTCTTCCACACCTGCCTGCAATAGGGCATTCTATAAAATAAAATAAATTGGTAAAACCGGAGTACCGAAGTAGCGTAAGCTTTACAGTCGTTGAAATAAACAAGACCAAATGAAACGGAAAACCATATCAGATTCCACAATAAGGAATCCCAATGTATAAAGGATGAAACCTCTTTTTACCCCACAGACACCCGGGGTAGACATTTGACCCATGGTGTAATGATGAAATTTGTTCAAATTGATCCCCTCTATCAGATTCCATAGTAAAAAGTCACATTTATAAAGCATCGATCATCGATACCCCTGGGATAGATATTTGACCCATGCTGCAATGATGAAAATTGGTCAACTTGATCCTCTCTATCAGATTCCATGATAAAAAAATTCACCATTTATAAAGCTTGTGACCCATTTTTACCCACTCCCCTGTACCCCTAGGGGTAGACAGTTCACCCATGGTGCAATGATAAAAGTTTGTCAACTTGATCCCTTCTATAAGATTCCATAATAAAAAAATCCCCATTTATAAAGCATGTGACCCCTTTTTACCCCGACCCTATACCCCCGGGGGTAGACATTTGACCCATGGTGTAATGATGAAAATTAGTCAATTTGGTCTCCTCTATCAGATTCCATCATAAAAAAATCACCATTTATAAAGCATGTGACCCCTTTTTACCCCGTATACCCCCGGAGGTTGACCCCAGGGGCAAAACTTCAATGCATTAGGGTCATACCCCTAGGGTACCTGTGAACAAAATTTGAAGTGATTCCGTCCACACATGTTGAAAAAACGCAGGGTACAGACGGACGGACAGTAACGACAAAGCTAATAAGAAGCTTACGCTACTTAATAATATAAGTTCATATTTTTGAGATGAGTCTGATTCGGTTTCTCCAAAACAAGA
>JAQFZG010001974.1:0-18482 GCA_034695465.1 Entomobrya nicoleti
ATAAATTCAGAATCGTGTTCTACGATAAAAGTTACCCTAGAAAACCTATTTTTCGACATCGGACTTGAGCGGCATTTATTTTAGTTCCCGTGTAAGTCAAATTTGAATTCAGGAAATCCAAAAAACCACGTTTTTCACGTAAAAATTGAGTTTTTTTTAAAAATATCCGGACACTTAAATATATTTAAGTGTCCGGATTTGACCTAGGGTATTTTGAATGGTCATATCATTAAATTTCAACATGATTCACAATTTCTGTGAAAAAATTAAAAATTTCCACCGTGGGAAAAATTTATTACATAATTTCAAAGTTAAAAATCGTATTTTAAAGCTTACTTACTCATTTTTGTATCGCATTTACGCTACAATTTATGCATTTATAGATTAATTCTATTTTGTAGCCATTTAAGCAACAATTGTAGCGTGTTTATGCTATTTGTTTATGATTTATTCTTGATTTATGCTCCACTGCATACGTATCATTTATTACTATTTGACTCATAATAATATGCATAAATGAATTAGCGAAGGAAGCATTTGTGTTTTTGCTAGAAAAACGAAACGAAAAATCGTTGAGCCAGCCCAAATATCATTTATAAGTTAATTTTTTCCCTAAATTATGAGAAAATCGGCCTCTCAAAATGATCTTGTAATAATGAATAATCAATAAAACATATCCCGATATATATTAAACATAAAAACACAGAAGCTTACAAAGACGATTCAGCGTCCTACTTTTAAAATATGACTACTACTAAAATACACCAATGACACAGTTCCTCATTTAGGAAACTGCAAAAAGCCTATCACTGTACTTTTAATACAGATGTTTCCTAATTTATTTATGAAAATTGCACATGCATGATTTTGCTGTAATACCATCAATCAGTAAGTAAATTAATGCTAAATTCTTGATTTTATCAACGTAATTATTTTGAATACAAATAACACACTTATGAGGCCATAAAAATTCCCACGAAATAACGTTCCCTCCATAGTTCTTTGAACATCCTTCTTTTTCCACCATAGCTACCTAATAAACTTGTATTGCGTTCATGTTTTTAGCTCCTTCTATTAAAGTCCTACTATTATCGGCTTTCCCAATTTCTATATTTTTTATTGATCATCCCAACAATTTGTTTAATTATGAGCCCAAAATCCAACTAACTATTGTTCATTTTACCCATTTATACGTAGTTGGGTTAGAAAACTAATGTAAATATACGATAAAATGGCGTACCAAATCCCAATCAGGAAGTTATGTATGATAGTTTCGATATGAATTTATAGAGAAAGATCATGCGACCAAAAATTATAATGATCCTGTTTGGTACCTTTAAGAGTCGAAATATATTGCACTAATCATCTGGCAAAATCAGTTCGTCTTCCAATGCCTCAACGATAGCTTCGGCACATGAAACTATTTCCTCCCTTCCTGTAATTTTTTTAATACCAAACGAAAACAATAACATACAAGTTAAAGTATTTCGTCAAATACCACAATGATTTCACTATACCTAGATATCCTATAGCAATATTTATCGTCAATTTATTATTTTCTTTCGATTTTAACAAAAGTCGGGCGATCGCTTTTGTATCTTTGTGATGCGGGCTACTTTGCCATTTTCCAATCGCTTCAAAACAGATTCCAAGTTCATTTATATAATCACTACTAAAATAATGCATGTTTTGGCAAACGTTTCTCAAATGAGTGTATAATGTGTGCAGCATTGCTGTGTACGGGATCATGTGTTAAAATGCTATTCTTACATTTCTCTTTCAAATTGCTGAAGTTCCCTTAGCATTAGCCCGAGATATGGAGATCAAAGTTTACATGACTTTTAAATGGCAAATACAAATATGTACATACACTTACAAATGCGTTCAATCAAATACATATATATAGCTTTTTATTCATCACAATATTCGTTGCTTTAGACAGTTACATTTCAGTTTTTATATAATTCTAGTTGTTTCATTTTTTGCTTGGCTTCTTAAAAAAGGGAGAGTCGGTCAAAAAGATAAGTGGCAACTGGCCCACTGGTTTGCCTTTTCGGCTATGTTGTGTTTCCACCAGACATACTAGTCTATTTGTATTGGATTTGGCTTGTGAAGTATTTCTAGTTAGAACATACGAAAATGTGCTTCACTCAGTTTTGATGTGTTAGAAGCTCACAAGCTTAGAAGTTAAGTATGTATGTGCATTAATTATGTGCTCGAAGCCATCTCAAAAAAATATGGTTTTAATTAAATTTTAGTACTGGCATCTTGGTATCCGAAGTCTTAATTCGTAACACGTACGTACATACACACACACAGTTGAATTAATTAATTTAGATTTTTTGCTTTTGTGCAATTATTCAAGTGTTTAAATAATTTTTTTTCTTGACTGATTCAAAATTAATACCTAGGAATTATTTTTTCCGCCATATACATTTAATTAAATAGACTTTAAAGCAGGAATACAGCACATTTTATTTCGCTTTGTTTGAACATATATGTACACATTTTTAGTACGTTTGTACGTATGCAATTATTTTAATAAAATTTACAGACCTAATAATGATTAGTGATAATGACTAAAATCATGCATTTAGAAAACTAAAAAATCTTTTAATTGTTACCGAATTTAAATACCATTTTCTCTAAATCGTTGTATCAGCTATGGAACTAAAAAGCCCTTTATTTGAATTGAAGTAGTTTTTACATTTTAATCTGAGTAATAATATTTCTAGTTTAAAGCTGTATTTACAACCTATCATCAAGTCAGGTTGTGTGTGAAATAGCTTTTTGCTTATATTGTGTATATTAAACCATTTTTTTACAATTATTTCGTTAGATTCCAAAATAGAGTAAAATTCGTTCAAGGATTAACAAATATGTAAAATGCATGTATCAATCTTATAATTATGAATTCCAAGGACTACCGTTATATTTCCTCAAAATTACCACACTACTACTGACAGTTAAAGGGAGAGAGATATATAAAAAGCTTTATGGAAACACGTTACTAACATATTGCTTTTACACGTTTTAGAATTAGTTAAATCTAGCTATCCAATTATTTAGAGTTCAAGTTTTCTGCAGTCAAAATATTGCATCTTGAACCTGTGTAAAAACCTTATATAGCTTAAATACAAGTGAACACCGAAGCAGGCATACTAACATTAATCTTATCTTCAAGTAAAGGTAGATTTTTTGGGGTATTGATAGAAAATCAAGCATAAAGCATCGTGACAGTCATATCTACAACCTGCATAAACGTACTCGTTAGAGTACTCGTTTTCAAGTGGAAAAACGGTCCCAGCTGCACTCTAATTGGCAAGCAAGACTTAACAATTCTTCGTGATTTTGCTCCTATGAACTCGGTTTTCCAATAATAAAAAAAGTTCTCAACTTCATACACAATTTTATAAGCATATTTATGGTTGCTGATAGTTAATCCCGTAACAAAAACATCAAAAACTGCTAAAATTATTATTAAAGTTAAAGGGAGCTCGGAGTGTAGCTTAATGAGTGAAAATGTTGATACCACATTCATGCAATACCCAACAAACATAATAGTCGGATAAAACACAAAGCCAAACTGAAGGAATTCACGCCAAATTAGAAATGTGACATGTTAACTATTTATTGCTTTTGTCAAATTTATGCGACGCGGTGTAGAAGCCCTTACGGAAATCCTTTTGTAAACGTTTCCGGGAATATACGATTCTTTCAAGAAGTATTGAGATTCGACTAATATAATCATAACGGAACAAAACAAATGTATGGCTTGATTAACCGCCAATGTTGCAACAATTCCGATATAAGATACACACATTATTAGTTTGACAATTGGATGTTCTATCATAATTTTTGGTAGATACAACGACACAATAGAGTGAATCACTGTGTTGTCAAAAACTACTGGTAAAGCTCCCGTCATGAATGGAACAACAAATAGCATTGCCGCAGTGGAGTATAAAAGTATCGTGGCAACATCAATTTTGTCCTCTGGTAATAAATAAAATATGTGTTAGTTTACTTGCTCTATAAAAATAAGGTAAATATTTTTGAGATGTTCACCCTTGATTACTCGGTGTCTGTAAGCCTGGTTGAGAGACCAGCTTAAATTATCCTTCCATTTCCAAAGAGTCACAACAAATGACGGACAAAGCATTGTTAACCCCCAAAACAGAAAGTCAACAACAAAATCCGTAAAAGTCATGGTGAGCTCAGAGCTGTCGGTTTTCAAATAGTACAACATTCGGTAAAATGATGTCAAGTGTATTTGGTGGACTAGAAAGTTCACCAAGTAATATAATTTACTTGGCTTATGAACTGCTTCAAATTTGCCAGTTTTCCGATTATATACCATACGAAGCGGGTAAACTTTCTGAAAAAAATCAGTAATTAGCAGATAATGTTTCCACATTTTTGAAGATTATTTAAGGAAACGGTTTGGTTACTGGGCTATGATAGAAAAAGTGAACGCTTTAAATGTTCGGTGTCCACCAAGGGAATGACGAATATATATATACTAGAACAATAGCGTCAGTAATAATTTATGCATAATATAATTTACTCGGCTTATTCCTTACCACCGCTCAAAGAAAATTAAAAATTGTAGATGATTTAATATTCGTTGCCCGTGCTGGTGCCAAAAAATTAATTGGTTCC
Organism: Entomobrya nicoleti; assembly: GCA_034695465.1. Classification (NCBI taxonomy): domain Eukaryota; kingdom Metazoa; phylum Arthropoda; class Collembola; order Entomobryomorpha; family Entomobryidae; genus Entomobrya; species Entomobrya nicoleti. The sequence goes on from JAQFZG010001974.1 coordinate 4,663, forward strand.
TCATAATTTTGGAAGTTTTTGATTTGATAGAAAACAGTTATTCCAGGTCTGGCGCTTTTATATACTTTTTGTAATCTAAATTTTAAATAAAAAATGAAAAAGCGTCGAAGGATAATTGTTGGTTACAACACAACTGTGAGTTCATTCGTTTATTTCGTAGTTTGGTTGCGATCATTTTTAATTAAGAATCTTTCGCAGAAGCCCAGAAAGTTTTTTATTTTTTTAATCCAATTCAAGCCACTGGACAGTTATCATCAAAAAAGTTTAAAATATTAATAAGAAAACCGGATCAGCGCAAAAATAAATAATGCATTGCTTTTCGGATTTTAATAAGTAGTTTCCCAAAGGATAGGTTCTGATATTAAGCGAAAAAAGATTACCATAGAATGCCATGTATATTGTTATGTAAAACTCGGATTTTCTTAAAAAAAAACTACTGATTAATCTTATGTGTACAAGCAGCAGCGTATTTTATAAACTAAGAAATAATTTTCTACGTATTACAAATTACGTAGACAAGACTTATGTTCTTGAAAGTACGTGTAATTAGAATAAAACGCAGATTTTTAAAAATATTCAATGCAACAAACCAACAATAGGGCTCGATTCTGGAAGATATAAAAAAATGTGTATAGTTTTATTTTGAAGTTTTAAGTATTTTTGCTTATAATCACTGATCATTTATTTCCTTGCTGTAATTGCTACAGTGTATCACTGTACTCAGGATAAGTATGAAAAATACTCAAACATGAATTCAGCAGTACATAAATTTTAAAATCGATATCAAAATCTTGATATTGACAACATGGATGCTACGCTTCTGAAAAAAACATGATTTGTGGCAGTGATATAAAATTCTCACGGAATATTAGTTCAGTTGAAATTTCCCTAATTCTCACACTTATTATGATTGACCCGGATTTTTTTTGCTGATCTATGTTACTCGACAAGGTGAACACATTTTAAACTTAAATGGAAACAGGTTTTGTGGAAATTTGTGTGTGCACAATTTCAAAATATCCTGTGAACGTCTTTCAGTTTTCGTCTTCCGGATTTTGTAAACTTAATAATGAATGAAATGAAAGCATTTTTTTATTTAAAAAGTTGTTAGCTCAAATTACAATTTCACTTTTTCTATGAAATTGTACTTTTCTGCTTTTAACCGATTTAAAAAAAATCAGGCATATTTCTTCGGGCTGAAAAGAATGTATTCAATATAAAAATGCTGCTGTTAATTAAGGTGCAAATATATACCATAGCTTTCTTCAAAACATGCTTGTTACGAGAAGCGTAAACTGAAACGAAAAACCTTCGCTTAAATTACCATCTACAATGTTTTTTTTTAAAAGAATTGTACATAGTCGGCATAGTTTACGGCTTCTTTAAAAAAAAAAAAAAGATGAGCTGGATCATTTTTAATTAGTTTGAAATTTATCTTCAGTCAGCTTGTTTTTCAAAATCCATAGGGAGTCTTCTAAAATTAATTAATTTAATTAGCTTTAAATTGTCAAGTATACATATTATCTGGTATATCATATCACATTATCAAACAATAGAAAAAGACAAGTTAACTTGGACGCTTTATAAAAGAAAAATTTGACATCATAAAGAATATAAATGTGAGAGTTTATTCCAGTGTTTTTTTGTACGTTTTTGTAACTAGGCATGAATTCATAGCTTGATGTTAAATTAACTTTTATTTCGCCAATAAGCGCAATCATAATTTTTTTTGTTGAAAATAATTCATGTTCATTAAATTTTCTGTGTATTATTTTGGAACTCGAAAATTTCAAACAGAAATAATACACTCCAACTATGTTTTTAAAATAATGATTGCGGTTATAGAAATTGTGATAGACATTGATCATAAATAGTATAGAAATGTATGTTGAATGCAAACAAATCAATCAGGATGACTAACATTGACTGGATGATGTGAGGCAGCAATTCATTTTTTTTTAATTATTCCACTGAACTATTTTATTGTTTTACTTGAAAACTTTCAATAAACTAATTTATTAAATATTTGCTACAAAACAAAACATTTATACTTTGACTCAATTACGTCGTCGTCGTCGTTATTTGTACCTTGTTGGTGGACTTCAATATCGTTTCTTTCTTGACTTACATTTCCGTCAACATTTTTAGCTTGAAGCCAACTCGAAAACCCACAAAAGATTTTTTGTTGACACATACATCTTCATGCAAGAGCATGTATATTTAATTTACTCTAAATAAATAATGACGTGCAGAGAATCACAAGCAGAGTGAAGTACCTCCTGATATAAGAATGTATAGGAGCTTTCGCTGCATATTACTTTATAGACTGCTCTGACAACTCCAGTTGGAAACCATATCAAAATAAATATAAATGACTGCAGGTATAAGTAACGGACTCGCTATATTTTACGTTTCATTCGAGAGTTGGGAAATGGGCTATAAAAATGCAAAGACAACAATCTAATAGTAGTCATTTTTTGGCGAAAATTATTGATTTATTTTATATAGCTCAAGCTTTCTTCAACTAACCGTTGACTTTTTCATAGAGCAGAAAACATAATAATGAAAACAAATTACTTTTAGCTAATCATAATAAAATTAAATCATAATAGCTGCTTTCATAAAGCATTTAAAATTAGTCAGACAATTCAGTTAAATTAAATCTAAAGCTAATGGTAACCATGATGTGATGTCGTAGCCCAGATTCCTGTTTATGTTATCTTTGTGCTTGTTGATGTAAATCGATTCTTTAAATATTCGGGGGAACCAACGTTTTTCAAAACAAAGTACGGCGATGGAGCCTATATTGATATTGTGGGAGGAGTTTTCATCCAGATGTTGTGCAAGGGCCGACTGGGCGATTCATTTGTGCCTTACATCACTTTCGTGTTCTTTTTCCCTTTTTTCGATGTTTTTTGATTCACCAACGTTAACTTTTCCACAATCAACAATCTATCAATTCTAATATAAAAAAAGATTGGGACAAGCATATTGTAAAATAATACCTCACCTTTGGAATAAAGAGATATTTTATTTTGAAGCGAATTTGGAACCTAACTAATCAAGCAAAGTTAAGGACATATTTGTAAGTACATAAGTTATATAATTAAATTATTTACCTGTTTGCGGTTCTCTACTTAAGTTATCCAATCTTTATTGCATATTTTTTTTTACCAGAATCACTGAAATGAGTTGACAAAGTGCATATAGAAGGGAAAACGAGTATATTTAAAAATACCAAGTATAAAATGGTGTGTTAAACAAGGTGTTGTTCCTTTCAAAAGAAATGGAATGACATTAAAAAAAAATACAATGTCTGAATGATAAAAATAGGTTTGAAAAGGCTACACCCATCATTACAAGATGTTTTTTTTGGGATTCATACTTTAATAATCAGCTACAGTTTCCATTAACTTATTATTTTTCTGTTTTAATGGCCTTAATTTGGATACAATTAGCTAATTAGTAGAGCTGGAAAACTAGAAACTTTTTTTAAATTTATTTACGAGCTCCCATTGTTTTAATTCAACTGTCTTGTCGTGTCCAATTATAATATACTTACATTTTTGAAAAGTACAAGCATTAAAAGATTTAAATTAATTTGACAAGCAAAAAAAACCTAAAAATGAGAACGTTATTTGGATACATAATTTATGATATTCTCTTTATGCTTCTGTTACACAATGTTTCATTTCATTATGAGTATAGTAGCGATGTTGAATGTTTTGAGACATGAAAACTCTTAGCATGTTAATTTACAACAGATCTTGTTTTTTTAAAATATAAATGTTTTTTTTCTGACATTTCCGCAATAGCGTAATATCAGGATATCTATATTGCATATTTGATAACTTATCATGTAACTTTCATTTTGCCAAAGTCAATGATTCAAATATTAATCAAATGTTTCATTATTTTCTTCCTTTTGCCTTACATTTTTAAATTTTTTGTATCCTATAGGTCTTTTTTAGCAATACTTCCTATGCTTCTGAGTACTGGCTTCATGATATACCTAAGTACTTGTGTAATTTATGTTACAAATGAGAATGTGTCTGTTATATCATGTTACTGAACTTCAAACAGAAAAAACCATACAAATTTACAAAAAATAGATTTATAAATAAAATTCAATCTATTTAACCAAAAAAATGAATGACAAAAGAATACATGTCAACAACATGTTTGATATAAAATAATGGTAACATCCTTTCAAAATGACAGCTTTCTTTGTGACACGATCTTAATTTTGGATAACAAGGAGTTGTAATTCAACAGTCTCTTTGACACCGTTACACACTTTATTGTAAATTTTATTTTATTTACGCTGTTGATGTTTACAATTTGAGAAAGTCTGCTTCATTCTTATACACACTAGCAGCAAAACCATACTTATTTTTGAAACGTTATTTTATTCTGAAGCTCATGTAAACGAATGACCTTGGAAAGATAACTTTTTTTGTCGTCGTTCGTCGTATTTGAACTTACATAGGTTTCAAGCATATATTCCAAGTCGAACTTGTAATTAAAATACACTAAAGAAAATAAAAAAATCACAAACGGACTGTAATAACTAAATGTGTTTTCATTAATTATACTGACACTTAATTACTAAGCTAAAAATAACAAGTAAAACTTCAATTTGTAATTATCAAAACCATTTTACGAACATTCACTTTTAATTATATAGCCTAGTTAACACATTATCAAATTACTGTTCTATATACGTTACCTTTAATTTAATATAATCTGAGTACTGTAATATAATTTAAAGTGTATTATGTAGTTTATACCATTGTTTCCTCAACAAAATGTTTACAAAGCTTTTCATGCACATCTACATTCTCGTCTCCTACATGAACACAAGTTCGGACCATTGTAGTTCGAGACTTGCCATGTACCAAAGTAGATAAGTGTTTGTAGCTGCGTAATATAATATGTGTGTATAAAATAATTGACCTGTCGGATGCTCCACTCAAAGCGACCGTTGAAATTCTGCTCATATCTCCGGTAGTTTCATGTGGCATTTTTCTTTTGATCGTTTTCAACGCTTTATCTTTTCCACTTTGTGTACACGTCTTGTTTTCTTTCATGAGTGAATTTTCTGATTGAACATTAGCATCTTGTTTGGCTGCCAATTCATTTTCCTTACATTTTCTCATGCAGATTCCCAATCCATTGAATATGATTGTTGACGTTTCCTCATGTAAAATAACGTACACGAGGGGGCTCAAAATAAAGAGTGAACTGAATAGAATGACTATAGGTGTTAGGTATGTGTCGATATAGTCAGCCATCCATTCCACTCGAGTTCGTAGTTTATAGAAAAAGAGACCAAGTCCAGTTGGGAGCCAGATCAAAATGAAAATAATGGAATGCAGGTACACAAATCGAACTCTTTGTACTCGTCTTTTCATTCTATCTGGTATGGGCTGTAATATAAATGAATAGAAGCACATTTAAAATAGATATATATTTTTTACAAATCGATAGAGCGGGGTTTTTGAATAGTATGTGTGAATTCGTTAAAATACCAAAAGATTTGTCTACCTTATTGATGTATAGATATCGTATTCGGGTCCGAATTTTTATCATGGCTGGAGGAAATGAACAAAAAGTAATTCATTTGATGCCATTGGATAATAAAAGTATATTCAATTTTTAACATTTGAATTAAATCTTACCGTAGGCCATATAGGAGCAGACTAGTAAGTGATAGAGGACAAATCGAAATATTTCGTATGCTAGGGTCGCCTCGAATGTTCCAAGAAGAGCTGTCTGCAAAATAAGGGGAAAATTTTAAGCCTCAATTTCACAAAATTGATGAAATGTAGAAAAGTCTCTGAATAAAATGTTCTAGATTTTGATGAAATGATTTGGGAAATATATTCAACCATACAATTGATATACCAATAGTAATAACTTCTGTGGGATTTTAGTGGATGAAAGAAGATACTTAGGAAAATTTAGAAGCAAATGTACTACTTATTTTAAAGTTTATTCGAAAAAAATCTAAATGACTAGACTATAATCCGATCTCTGACTTGCAATATTCTGTAAAAAGATTTTGTTCTTTTGAGTTACAAAGTTAATGAAATTGACTACTATGCCAAGAAACAAGGGGAGCTCTTTTAGCGAAATATTTCAGGAGCATTAGACATTAGGCATGTTATAAAGAAATGTTCCCATTATTGTCTTATTACACATATCTCAAGTTGACCTTATTGCACAATTTCATTCACTCTCTTCAAAAATATTATATGTGCCTTTGTACAATACTGGCTAATTGCATTGTTAAGAGTCGTCATTCATACACCTTACGTGCTGGGTTGGTAAACAATAGTAATGAGATATGCTATATCGTTTTATAAATACATACGTTTTTATGTCCACAATATATACGTGAAACGATATGTGCTGTTTTAATGCACAGTTTCGTTGAATTACTCACATAAATTGTACAACACAATAATTTTCATTAACAAAGTTCTACGAATGTGGTTTTTAAAAATCCTGGAATTATACTCTCAGGTGGTTTGAACATCAAATTGGTTTTTCTTCATAACCAGCTTAATCCCTATGATTTGAAAGTAGGTTGGAAATTATTAGCTTGAATTGTGCAGAAATGCTTGATCGTTTTTACATAGTAACATCAATAGTATGTATTATAAAATACAGGGTTACTAAGAGTTAAACAAAAAATATGTTTACCTGTTTACATTTCTCTGAATCGGTGTGCAAATCTTTTGAGTAGGTTACCATGAAAATTGAAGGTAGGATACCAACAACAGCCACTGTCCAAATAAGGGAAAATGTCAGGAAAAGAAATGTATTGCCGAGGTTATTTGTTGAGTGTCTTGTCCGAAGATATGTGATTGCTACAGAGTTGAGAGGAAATAAGCTTAGTACGATATCTGAAAATTTTAATTAAAAAATCATCTATTTAGATGTTCAGTTTTGTGTCATTAAAAAAATAACTTGGTAAAAACTTACTTCGTAAAAAGGAAAGAAATTCACAAAGACCTGGGGCAGTCAAACTGAATATATTAGACTTTTCCATAACATAGATGAATATAACGCAAGTAAAACCGATAGAGAGAAAGGAGAGATGAGCAACTAAAATGTTTATAGACCTGCCGAAAAAATTATTAGATTTTGATTTAATTAAATATCTTTTTTTATGAATTATTGTTGTTTAAATATGTTACCTGTTCTTTCGTTGGGTTTCCATTGTAACCATTTGAAAAACTCGTAAATTTACTAGAACGATAAACAAAGCGATTGCACAGAACGTAAACGCCAAAGTAAAATTTCGTTTGGCAATATCCTCGGATTTATTTTGATCTTCTTCCGAATTCGTCATATTGGATGAGATGTAATCAAAATTATAGTGAAAATTTGAGGAAGTATTTGCTTCAAACTTTTCCGAATTCATTTTCTCGTTGAAATTGAATTGATTAATCTTCTGATCATTTTCCATGGCAAAAATGGATATTTCGTGATTTCCGAGAGAACAGAAAGGAAAGTGAATAAGATGAAATAGAAGTACGGAAAATTTAAAGTGCATTCTGAAAAACATAATGTTATTCGGTTCTTCATGTGTCGGAGAAAAAAGTGTGGAATATGTGTGTAGAGTATCTCAATACCGTAGAATGAACTGAAATGCTCTCCTTTCAAACCGTCGGAACAAACTGAACCAAGTATGAGAAGTGATATAGCTTTTTATTCTAAATAAAAAGCAAGGTCCAAACTTTCTCTGCTGTGCTAAAATGATGGATTCCTTTACGTAGTGAATATACAGCTTTCTCCGCTACTACTCATTTCCAATTCCTGTGGCATACTTATTTTACACATCAATTCCACCTGCTCTCACTGCTATTATAATTAAATGATATTATTTTTTAAATAACTTATATTTCTTTTAGTATTTGGTTTTGTTGTTTATTTCAAATACATGGTAATTAAATTCTGAAACATGATAAATGATGTTGAAAGTACATGGTTTATCGAAACAAATGGCCTTGAGGTTTCTTTGTCTCGGTCATCATCTTTCGAGGCCTTTAGCTAAGAAGACCAAAATGGCTCGCTTAGATAAACGAATATGCGATTTAATTATCTTTTCACATTTATCATTTATTTATACATTATTATAATTATTAAATATTCAATTTTTCATCATCAATACTTGTCCAATGTTTCATTATGTAATACTTAAACCTCCGTCGATATTCAAGCTCTGTCCAGTTATTTGGGGGGCTGCATTAGAAGCTATAAACAGAATCGTATTAACATTATCATCCATTGACGAAGTCATTACTCCTGATGGCGTTTGTTGCTCTAAAGATGCACACATCCCATTTGCAAAATCAATTCCCTTAGTTGCTCCAATAAATTCGAATATTTCCTTAAGCATATCCGTCTCAACAAGGCCGGGACAAACTAAGTTTATTCTGATTTTGTGTGGTCCGAGACTAATTGCCATGATTTTTGTGAGCATTTCTAGTGCAGCTTTGGTGCATACGTAGAAAACAGTTTGGGTTGCTACACTTGCTTTTTTACTACTCTATTTAAAATAGATTTAAAATAGTTAATATTTCGTTAATTTTTTTTCATGAGAATTTTTTTAGATTAAAATTAACTTACCACTGAGCCAATATTAACTATGCAACCATTTTTCCCAACATCAATCATTTTCTTAGCCATTATTTGGCTTACGTTGATAACAGCTTTCAAGTTAACATTTGTCATGCTATATAGTGTTTAAACGTTATTCAAAAAAATCTTTAGGATTTAAAATAAATTAAGAAATAATACAATTTAAACTTATACTACCTATCAATATCATCCGGTTTGATGCTGAAGAATTCACTGGGTAATAAAACAGCAGCGTTGTCAATTACGCAGTCCACAGCTTCCAAGTTTTCTAAACTTTCTCTTGTAGCATTCCAGTCAGACAAATCCACACAAATTGTGATCACATTAGGATGCTCCTCTTTTAATTTGTTGAGATTATTTGGATTTTTGGAGAGAGCATAAACTTTTGCACCCAAGTCATCCAGTTTTGCCACCACTGCTTTTCCAATACCTTTAAGGGTGTGAAATGTGATATTCAGAAAGGAACAGTTTAATTTTTAATTAAAATTGTAAAATTTAAATACCCCGTCCAGCTCCGGTAACCAAGTAGATTTTCCCACAGTGTAAACTTTTTTCAGACATTTTTGACTTGTTGAAATAACACTTGTGAAAGAACAGGTTTGGTGTGTTCAAGCCAAATGTCCAAACTGAAATAATGTCAAGAGAAGAACTTTTATATGAAGTTGAACTTGTGTCGAGTTACAAGTAGCATTACAAGTTTACAAATGGAAATGCATTATACTTAGAAAATGTATTTCTGATGGATGATATATTTCATTACACTTTATACTATGCAGTGAGCAGATCATGCTATGAAATGGAATTCCCGAAATTTCTACTTTGAGACTACAATAGAATAAAAACTGGATATTAGAATGAGACGTATTTCAGAGCTCAAAAAAGTGATAAACTTGCGTACGGTGTTATGTGTTTCAACTTGTCAAGGACGAGAATATCCTATACAAAACCAGTTTTTTGTTGTTATGACAGTAGAGGTGATCTTGTCCAAATGGAAAAAAGTTTATGCATACAAGGTGCAATGAGCTAGAGAAGTCAAGGTAAAGTAAATGCAGTAAAAATGGTAACGTTATACTATACCAACTTTGTGTAGAGATGATCTTTGTACCAAGATTCGTTTATGAATATACCGTGAATTTTCCCATATCTAACTTTATTCCTTGCAATAATAATAATAAGTTTCGAAAAGATTTCCTCGAAATGCATTCAATTTATGGTTAACACGATTGAACATACATTTCTGAATTAATTTTGAATTAAAAATATTGCTTGATTTAACAAAACTACATTAATCACTGTTAAATGTTACTTGATTTTCAGTTGCACTAAACTGTGGTATGCACAGCAAGAAATTCTCTCTTTTCGATCTGCTTTACTTTCATCTTTGACATATATTTTCAAATCTTGTGATCCGATCAGTTGGCATTGGAGCATGTTAAACCAGCTGACGAAATATTTTTTTTAATGATCTCTTTGTTATATTTACATAAATGTAGCCTGAATTTGACTGCCATAAGTTATGTGTTATGTTATGTAAAGTTATGTGTACGCCATAAGGGAAACAATAATTTAAGAGGTGTCTGAATGTGGTACTGGAAATCATTCTAAATTGAAGGAAAATGCCGCTCGAAAGTTAAATGAAAGGTTTTGATGCGTCTATTCGACAAAGTTGTCTACTGGTATACCGAGAGTTTAGTGTTTTTCGTAAGACAGCAGTAAGATCTCAATTAATATACAAGATTCAACATTGACAGAAACTAGAAGTGTATGCTTCAGTTTTAAATTAGCTGAAAATAATATCTTAATTGGCATTCTTAATAAGAAGATTTTAGGATCAAGAATAAACCATTCAGGAATTTTAACCTGTCATTAACTTAGGTTCGCTAATTTATTATATATATACTTGCCTTGAAAGCTGATTTTATTTGAATACTCGGCGATTTATATTCAAAGTAGTGACCGGTTAAGCCTGGAGGTTTAGAGGTGTAAAACAATTCTGATATTTAATGTAAATGGGCAGCATGCAATAATCCTGTCACCGGATTCCGGATCTGGATCTATGCCATTAAACCCTAAATATGCAAACGTAAACATTCATCGTAATTGTTTAAGTAAACTGACAACTACAAAAGAGCTTAGGTGGTAAACAATTCATTCAATTCAAGCAAATATTATCAAGTCATTAATTAACTCAAAGCACTTTCCCCAATTATATTATTCATTTTTCGCTTTCCCTTTTCAATTGTAATATAATCAGCTTATATTTCATAAATCCTACTGGGATTCGAAATTTACAATTTGACTTGAAATAATTTAAAACTTCACATTTCCCATATTTCATAAATCTTAAAATCTCATGAATGAATTTTTCAGGGAAGTCGATGCTTCCTGAAGTCTTTTCTTTGTTGATCCTAGTAGCTTAATTTTACGTGCATATATAGACGACTAGATTATTATGGTTTTTTGTCTCTAAAACAAATACAAACAGTATTTACTCTAGCATTGGACCTAGCAAAGTACAAAATTCTACTTTAAATCCGTCGTCAGTATTCCAGCAGCGGCAGCTTAGCTTTAAATTCGTAATGATGTCAAGAGACGGGTTTCAGTAAACAAGTCAAACTTACTGTCTTTTCACTTTATCGAGACACTCGCAAAAGTTGGAATTCATTCATTCGTCATTGGAAGTGATGTCAAATTTGTATATAAATAGCCTTGAAGTCGGTGCTGACTGAAAGCTTTTCTTTGTTAATCCAAGCAATTCACCATTACACTCGTTGGCCCACTAGTGTACTGGAACTTTTCATCTCTTCGGAAACACATGCTTCCAGAAAAAACTACAGCTTGGGCAGTTTAAGTAGTTTGGAGAAACGGCAACTTTAAAAACATGGAGGTTATATTTAACTGAACTCAAAATACGAAGCCGGCATTTCGTAACTGACTTTCCTGTTAAGTTGGAAGTTTGCGTTAAAAGCAAAAATGTAAAACAATACATAGAGCTTTCTCATTTCCTCTGTCGGCTCGGGAATTTTGTAACTGTTACTTTATCAGTAAGTGGTTTTGTTCAAACGGTACTCGTACTAGATCCCTGTTTTAAATTTTGTATCTCTTCCAAAAATTTGTGTAAAAATCAAGGTTAAAACTGTATACGAGCCATATGCTAAACAGTTGTTTGGCTGAAATAAAAGAGCAACTACTAAAATACTAGTAGGCTTCTTTTGAAAGCTCAAGGAAAAATCAGATAAGAATCTAGATCGTCTTACTGTATTTAATAGGAGAGTACAATTTCCATGGATACATATCACCTATTTTGAAACATGTCGCCTATGTCGAAACATAATATGATGTTATTGTCATTGAATCATCATTTATGTGACATTTGGTTTTCGTATGTAGCAGACTTCAAATTTTTTTAGCGACAAGTTGATACAAACATGTGGTCTTTAACATCTAGAGAAATTCATGATATCAGACAATTGGATGTGATGGACGTTGATAAAAACGGTTGGTTTACAAATACAATACTCTTGCCAATTCGGGAGGACAAAACAACAAATTTTACTAGTGACGTGGAATTTAGAGACTTGAGCATATATTGATCGCAATTTATCTTGATTCCAATTGCCATAATAATTGTAATTGTAATTCTAAAAAATAGAATAATCTGCGCTCCACTTTCATCAGAAGAATTTGAGACGTTAAAACTATTGTGGAAATGCAACAATTCAGCTGAACTATTGTGCTCAAGTCCGAAATTATCCTTTTTGCTAAAATTTGTAACAATTCCATTGCTTAAAGGTTTACGCCTAGATAATACATATTGGAGAACAACTAATTAGTATCAAATACATAACAGACGACACCATTTTTGGAATCACTACCATGATAATGAAAGTAAGTAAAAATATTTAGCTTTCACTCTGGGGCAATTCAACATCACATATTGTGCCAATTTCACTTTAAGCAGAGTGCACAAGCAGATGTGTAGCCTACCACTATCACTGAGCAACTAAAGCATGACTAGGTTGAGATCTTGGTGTTTTATCTTCAACGTTGTGGGAAAATTGTAGTGCATCTATCCCAAATTGCATGTGTTCCTTGTTGCTTTCTCTTCTAACATGCTAACTGTTAGTAGAAAAGTAACTTACATTTTGGCAATTTTCCAGCTTTTGCAGTGTTCACAGGTAATGTGCAACTGTTGTGATGCATTTTGAAACACTTTTGCTCGTCGTAACATTAAAAGGACGTTGATAACACATGTCAGACTGTACTGTCCAGACAAATTTGTACACACGTGGTTTTGAAAAGTAAACATTCATTTTCACTTCCTGTTAAAAATTCAACCTATTGGATTTGACGTATAATTTTCATAAAATTCCAGATTTCCTTTCATAAACGATCTTGCGTAAGGAGCTATTGAACTGCAAAAAAGTGAAGGATAAATTTGTGCATGGGCGTGAAAGTACTTCAAAGATTTTGCTTACCTTGTAAAATAGATCAAATAAGAAATCCAAGAGACAAGTTCATTTTTTCTTTGAGATGTAAGAATTTAAAAATAGTAATCAAATATCGGAGCGACGGCGCGTTCAAAAAATATTGAATATACTTTCTTTTCATGTTTTCGGAAGTTCAGACCGGTATTAGAAGCAAAAAGTGAAGGCGTTTTATTGATTTCATCTTGCTGTAATTTAGTAGCGCGTGTTAAACACAATGAGCATGTTTTGTTATGGTGGTTATAAAAGAAGCCATTATATTTGACGAATTGATATACTCTGTATTTGAAAGTATACGCGTATTTAAACATACGTTTTAATGATGCCTTAGAAAGAGCTTTGAAAATTCTTTAAAATTCGTAAAAAAAATTACATTTTTTTGGTTGTTCTATAATTATTAGTTGGAAGTTGCATATTAAATTACATACGTATGCATAATAAAAAAATATTGCAGAACTTTCGTAAGAGTTTTGGAGTTAAAAAGTAATCCAGAAAATATTTGCAAGGTAAGGAATATTGTTGGTATTTAATTTCTTACAAGGTTTTTATGTTACTTGTTATATTGTTATTAATTCTTTATTGCACACATTTTCACCAGAATCAAAAAAAAATGAGTGGACCAAGTTCAAAGATAAGAGAGAATAAAGGGGGAAGTACTAACAATAAGTTACAAACTAGTCA
>JAQFZG010001975.1:0-18480 GCA_034695465.1 Entomobrya nicoleti
ATATTATACTTGCCTGCGAGAGACGACTGTAATCTTCTTGATGAGTAGTGCACACAGCAGAGATACAAGAAAGAGGAATATATTTTTTAGTGTGAGATGAGTTGAGTGAGAGAATGTGAACGAGAAGAAGACGGCATGGTTTGTGGATAGATGGAATGAATGATGACCTTTACTCCACACACTGCACACCGTCGCCTTGTGCTTGAGTGCGCTGTGCAGTGTAATTGGGGTCGTTCACTAATTACAGTAGTATATTTGATAATTAATTAGTTTTAAAAATATAAATAGATTTAATTAATTCAAAAATTTAATTTGTATATTTAGAAAAATGGGATTGGAATAATTTTTGAGTTGGTGTTTTGTGTAGTGTGGATGGCCCCATATAGATTTTTAACATTGATTGGATTGCTTCAGACAAAGATGATAAAAGAAAAAAGGGTTATTATATGCTTTGTACTCTAAAAACTGAATGCCAATTGCTAAATGGTATTTTTTTGGATGGGCATTTTTATGGGATAGCCGTCCATATACTACTGCCCCAGTAATATAAGATGTTATTGACTAATTATATTTTTATGATTATGATGAGTTGATGATGATGTCTAGAAAAAGACGGAAAACAACCATTTGCGTAATTACAAATTATGAATTATGAATTGCTATATAAATACATGTGATAAGTATAAAAATGGTCTTTTAGTTAAACATGGATATATTACCAATATTACGCAGTTAAATTTTTTTAAATATGATTTTTATGACGTAACCTTTTCATTTTGATGAAAAATTTCATTGAAATTTTGTAAAAGTTTTCTTTTTTGTTTCGTTTGCATGAATGAACACAATGAATATTATTAATTTAGTGTTTATTTTTTGGGTAAAAATTAATTGAAATTATAGTACAAGAGATTCGATTGACAAGGATATCGCGAATTTCGTTAAAAATTATAATTTAAATAGTTCAGCTGTTAAAAATGTAAACTTAAAATCTTAAAGTTTTGTTTTTTGGATTGGATTAAAAAGGTAAACACAATTTAGTAATTATTAGTTTACCAGTTATAATATATACAATAGAGTTACATACTTACAATATATTTAAAAATTTAAACACCCATCACATATTTCTTTCATCAAATTCATTTCAATACTTGAGTACACAATCAATCAATCACAATCCATTCATCAAATTTTATCCTAATTTCTGATCAATTATTTTTTTTAGATTATTCCTAAATATTTATATACAAATCAAGTTCACAGTTTTGGTTGCTATTTTTCTCAATAGTTTTTGTTGATTATTTTATAGTTTGTTTTTTAAAGCTAACAGTGCAATTATTTTAAGTGATGGAAGATTTATTTAATTGTATTTTCTTCAAAGTAAGTGTATACACCTAATACATTATGGAATAGATTAGTTGATTAAACTAGGTGATTATTTTAGCAAGTAGAAATTAGCACCTTACAATGCAAAAACCGTTGGATGTTGGAAAAGCTGCTGTTAGCTAAATTTCAGTGAATTCTTCGGGTGTCATCTTGATTGAGACTGAGTGAGACAGTAATGATTATGATTGTTGATTTGATTGATGAACTTTTTTTTGTTGTCAGAGAAATTACATTGCATTGAAATTGCAGCTAAAATTCACGGTTAAAAAGTTAATTATACATAGAGCCATTAGAGGTAGACAGTAGTTATAGAGTAAAATAATTAATTGGTTTCAATTGACATTAAATCATTTAAGTATGTAAAATAATCATAATAGTTAATGTACGCCTTTTAACAGTCTCTTCAAGTTTGGAATTTGGGAATTAAGGTTTATTTTAGATTAACTATTTGTAAAGGTTGAAGGGCAAAATAGTGGTAATTTTTTTTTCCAAAATTAAATTAGGAAGTTTAGTTAATTTTTAATACTTTCTTTCAAAAAAAAGATATTCATTCTTCTTTTCAAAACTTCCAATCTTGCTTTTTATATACAGCCATTCAAAATATATAATGCTTATCTTTGAAAATATTTTTTCTAGTTTAAAGCTTGCTATTCAATATTTTTAGGTAATTATACGTATATATTTACTAATTAGACATTAAATATAGTTACTCTGTAAATATTAAATGTTATAAGTTTTAAATATATTTTTATACGTTTATAGGTAGGTAGATAAATGTACTCTTTCCTTTTAAAATCAGTCAATTATTTATACTTCCTTCAGCAAAAGGTTATCTTTTTATATTTCAAATTTCGATTTTCCAAAAATTTCAAAGGTTAATTGTTTTTTGTAAAAAAAAAACAGCCTAAAAAATCAAAACAAAGCCAAAAAATAAAAAATGCAATCAAAAAATAAAACTTTTATTCAAGTTATCATCTTCTTGACCATAATTTTCAAAAATAATAACATAATTTGTTTTTTGTACTTATATTTTTTTACACGTAACTAATTATCAAAAAAAAGTCACAATTAAATACTTTTAATTTAATTTAACACATTTACGATTTATATAATAATTTAGTTTTTTTTGTTGATTCAGTGCATTTAAAAAAGGTACAATTTATCAAGGTTTTTATTTTTGTGCGTCTTACGATTTTAAATAAAAGTTTAGAAATAAATTAAAAAGTCATAAATAAAATCAAAATTATTCCACAAACTAAAAACTTCGTAAAAAAAATTTTAAAAAATAAATAAAAATCAGTTGCTTTTTTCATAAATTCGTTTCAAATGAACAGTTATTTTTTTCCGTTATGATCGCCAATCGCCATTCAACATTTCTTCAAAACGAGAACATCCAAAAATTACATAAACCCAAAAATCAACCTTATTCTCGCCTCACCCCAAATTCTAAATAATTTTTGGATCCTCCCATTTTTTTTTATAAAATCCCCACTTTAAATAGAAGACGCATCCTTACTCGGAATATTATTTAGATAAGGATACCCCTTATCCCAATAGTAAAACGGCGGTCCCATAGTAAAGCAGTACTTCTGATTCAACGGCTCCCTCCCATCCACCCAATACATAACATAAAAGTTGCACATCTCATCCAAATTCGTGGGCCCCACCTTGGTCACCCTTTTCCTATCACTAACCATTGTACATCTTGCCGCCAACACATCTCCCTTCACAATCGTCAAACTATTCTCATCAGCTGATCCCCCCTCCTCCTCCACCACCACCGGATAGAACATCTGAGGCTCCATTGGATTCTTCTTCCCAATTAAAGTCCACTGATCTTGACCACTAACCGGATTCCTTCGAACTCGATATCCCGAGACCACCCTTCCCAGAGAATGGGTATGTGTTCGAAATGCGAAGGGATGCATGACCTTGTTCTCATTAATTCTGCAGGCGGACTCCATATACTCTGTGGATTGACCTTGAATGTAGCCATTGGTTCCAAGGAGGAATACCCCAGCAGCTTTGGGTTGGGGTATGTCGGTGTACTTAAGGGACACCCCGGACTCGTCGGTGTGCCCTTGCTCAAATGCGGAAACGTCGGCGTAGTGGACTTGGAGAACGAGGTATTGGATTTTGGAGTCACCGCCTACTTCGAAGGCGACGTCTTGGGGGAGGGTGAGTGGAGGGGCGTCTCGGGCCCAGGCGTAGATGATTTGGGAGCCTTTGGAGCAGGGGGCGGAGCGCTTGAGGTTGGGTTGGCGGGAGGTGGACATTTCACCGCAGTCCCAGACTTCTTCAGAGGTGCCGGGGGCGGTACAGCCGAATAGCTTAATAAATCAATAAAATATTTTTAACTAATTGGTCAAAATAATTAAGATTTAATCAAACGGACAATTAATATTTGAGATTTTTGGGTTACCAGCATATGATGGGCGACATGCATGGTCGCGTTTGGAGAGAAGCCTACGATGTAATGCTTTTGTGTGGGGTCGACACGGATGGGGGTGCACAGGTAAGTTTCCGGCTGATTAATAACAAAAGTAATTTTAATTAGGATTTATATTTTAATTATAATTGAATGTCGTTTTAATTGTTACTGACCTTGGTCGGTTTCACATCTGGCATTAAGATTGAATACTCATCTGTCTCCAAACTTGACCCGTTTACTACGCCCACGCATCCCCACACAAATGCTAAGAGTACTGTACCTATTCTCCATTTCACTGAATTCCTCCACATTTTTTTATCTAACACTTTCTATTAACTATTTATTTAACTCAACAAAATTAAATTAAAACAAATCACAGGTACTTTATCCTAATTAACTTTTATTCCAGGACACCAACCAGAAAAACTAATACTGCTCAGCTCTCAGCTCAAATGAGTGCCTTGTCAATTTGTCAATCCGACTTGACTTGAATCTAAATTAACTTTAGAATTAAATTTGTCCTTTGAAATAATAAATTACAATCAATACAGCTGCACAATCAACAATAGCTCGTTTAACTATTTCTGCAAACCCATTCGACATTCAACATTCACTTTTCTATTTGACTCTATATGTAGCATGTACACACTTTCCACACTCAAAAGACAACAGCCTGTGGATTTGGACAATAAAAATGGAATATATTTACTATAACTTATCGTTACACAACTGTGCAAATTTGCTCTATCTCTTTATACAAACCTAAGTATTATATTCAGAAAAATAGTAGAACAGGATATTATGCCCCTAAAAAACCAAACCACATAACAAATTCATATCACATTATTTGCTTGCCATACGGCTCACAATTCCAGAGACTCAGTCAAGTCATATAAGTTTGTTGGAAGTTGGATGGAACGAAGAAAAAAAGGAACAATAGGTCTATTTGCTGAAATTCCAAGGATTTACGTAGGCTATGACGTTTGCACGGTGGAAATGGAGAGATAGCAACTTTCACTGGTCGAGTGGTCGACGGGTACCAACGAACCACTGGATTCGGGAAGGAAAGGGTTAAATGCGCAGGTGCAAGAAGAAAAGTGTTAAAATTACAAGTAATGTGTGTATTTATAGAACGGGTTCATTCACAAACTGGTATATTTTTTGTAGGTGATCTTTTGACTTTTTGGAGTGGAAGGCTGAACTGAATTGGCAGAGATTACAATTTTATTTTTGCAAAAGAAAATGTTTTTCTTTTTGGCAAATTACATTTTTTTCCACTTTGGATTTTTTTATGAGATGAGATGACATATGAATTGTATGGCTTGGTGTTTGCTTTGCGACTGAGATTGGATGCGTGGGTGGGTGGTAAAGGGTTAAAAATAGGTAGAAAGTTTGAAGTTTATTTTTTAAATCGCTTTTCTTCTGGGCTTTTTAATAGGTTATTTTACTGATGTATGTAAAAAAGGATATAATTTTTAGTTCAGGTTATTTGAGTGAAGGAAAAAGGAAGTAATTTAAATTTTGAAAATGTTTAAATGTCAAATAATTTTGATAATGATGATGACTTTTATAGAATAAAAGGGGAAAAATGTAGGTAGTTGTTCTTTGGTGGTCTTGAAATTTAAAGAAGGGGCGTGTTTGTGAAGGAATGTGTCTTTAATTTAATAAATAGGAAGGAAGGATATAAATAATCATGATGATAAAAATGATAAAGATAATTTTATGAGTGAACCAACTGTGTTAAGGCTTTAAATTGTATCCGTTTCAACTTAAGCTTAACTACTACTACTACTACATGCCCTGCATATTCAATATTATCTAAAAAAAAGCATTCATAAATCTTCAATAGCTTCAATGTTTGATTTATTTCAAGAAATACATATATATACTTTGTATACCATTTCATTCACGTGCATCGTGCATCCTTTCTTTTTTTGGTTGTCTGGGAAATCATGGCCCACTTTTTACCAAAATCCTATTCATGGCTGAGCTGTGCTCACACAACAACAATGCAAAGTACATCAAACATCAAAAAAATGCTTTAAACAATCGGTTACGGTGACAATGATCTTCTGCTATCGTCAAACATCAAAATAGACATTACAAATTTTTTTTGCAATGTCACGCTTTTTAGACAGCAGTGAGTGATGATCTGATGATCATACTCTTTGTATCTCTTTAAAAAAAAAAATAAGATGACATTACAAAGCTTTTAGATAGAAAATTTAATTGTTTTTTTTAGAAGAGAAGATATTTTTTGCTACTATTTGTTTGCGGGGGTGGCGGCGGCGGCGACGACTTTTCAAAGGTTATTTTTTTTGAAAGCTTTTTTTAATCACGAATAAAATAGAAAATATTAACACTTTTACTACCTATATCACTACTTATCGTGTTAAACTTGAGAAAAAACAAATTATGATAATTCGTGCTCATCTTTCCTTTGAAAGAAAGGTTTTAATAAGCACGTGCGTAGTCACTCAGTGTAGTGATCATGTTATGTATTCATTTGTCTTGTCATTGTCAACGTCAACTATCTCAAATTTCAATGTGAAATTTATTTTTTGTGCTCTCTCTCTCTATCTAGCTGTATTGTTGCCACTGTCACTATTATCATCTTTCATTGTTGCATGCATAGCAGCAGCATCGTGTGCATTGTGCATGTGCCTACTTTTTTAGTGGGCTTTAATTCACGCTTCAGTGAAAACTCTGCAAAAAAAGTAACCGTTATAAAATTTTCAACTTTAAAGATGACAAAGTATTATAGCATAGCCATTAGCCATGTTAAAAAAAAATTGTAAAAAACAAATTATAAAATTTGATTCGAAAACTTTCTTTGAAAAAATAAAATGTTTGTTTTTACGCAGGTGAGTTTTTATTCATTTATTTTTATCATCAGTCCACATTTGACATTTCTTTCTGCATTTAGTGTAATAATAAGTAAATAGTTTATGTTTATACATAACACAGTGTATAGTTTTTTTTCTCTTTCTCTTTAGTTGATAGTTAAGTGGTATATAATAGTTTAGTTTAATAATAGATTATTTAACTTAGTGCGTACACACATTCATTAGTCTACTCTCTAATAATATATTATTTTTTTCGTTTAAATTTTTTAACAAGTTTAACAAATATATAATGGGTATATACATTACATGCACATGTTAAGTACACTATATAATACTTAATTGCAAATTAAAACTTTTATAAATAGGAAAACAAATTTTTTCAACTAGAACAAAAAAGGAAAAACAAACTGAATTTCAATTTAATTGTTTGTCATAAAATGTAATTTTGGTAATATATTTTCAAGAATGTACGCTTGTTTTAGAGAAATAATTTTTCCTTTTTCAAATTTATCATTTACGCATTTACGTTTACAAGCTTGTATTTAAGAAAATTTCAAGCACCCATTGCAAAAAATATAACAGACTAAATTACAATTAAGACTAATTTAATTAAGCTTTTAATTACAATTAAGTGTACAGTTATTATATTTACATACATATTATGTCATTATACGAAAATAAAATATGATTAATTAACAGGTGAAGTCAATGAAGTGACAGGTGATTTAATTTCATAACTATGCACATTCACAAGATAATTAGATAATCTGAAAAATTTGATTATTTTTTTGCATACATAAATAGCCTGTCTGTATTGTATTATCTAAATTTTATTAAAATAGTTAGTAAACTAATTAACAACAACAAGTTAGTTAAATAATTTTTTTTTCAATAGGTTTCTCTTTTTTCTCTTTCTTTCTTTTTTTATTTCGTTTTGAGGCACTCGATCAATAAATACACACGCAAATTTATTATTTTACATGAATGAGAGGAAAAACAAGTTTACGCACGTTTCGATGATTTCTCTGTTAAATTTTTTAAATACTGTTAACTCTCTTGTCTTATTCATTTCAAATTTAAACGTAACTGTCATATATTATAACTAATTGCATTTTAAAATTAATCATGGCCACCGGAGAAAAAGAAATACGTTTTTTTTTTGGTTTTGAGAAAAAGTTAACTAAACTTTTAGTTAAAATACAACATTAAATTGAGATTTTTTATTAATTTTAATTGTTTACTTTTTTTGGTAAAAATAAGTACATCTTTAGTTCATTAAAGGAACTTTATCTTCCGAAGAGGATAAGCTTTTTGAGCCATGATGAAGATGATAAGGTATTCCACCGCCACCTCCCCCACCCCCACTTCGGTCAATTCTCCGTTGAACGACCATTGCACGAAACATGGTAATGCTGGAAAGTGTGCTGAGTACATTCATAAGGGCGAGCATTGCACCCCAACCATAATGATCAGAGATGTATCCAACCACAGGGCCTTTAAATTAAACAAACAATTAGTTAAAATTAACCTCAATTAAATTTGATAAGCTAACTATTCATTATTCACTTATAAAAAAGAATTTACCTTCCAAAACCGCCCCAAAAGTACCAATCCCATTCACCAACCCAGTAACCGCCGCCCCCTTCCTCATACCCCCCCTCTCCCCCATTTTCATACTCATACTACCCGCCAACAAGCTATCAGCTCCGCCATTGGTCGCCCCCGAAATCAGCATGAATCCCGCATTATACCAAAATCCAAACTTGGCCGTCACCGCAAACAAGGTCATCATAATGGTGGACACACTCACAACGATCCACATTCCCAGGAATGTATTTTTCTTAAATTTCCTATCCAGAATCCACCCAATCAGAGGGCTCCCCAGGCTACCACCCACATCGAAAATGGTGGAGAAGAGCCCCGCTTGAGCAACCGAATATTGGAGATAATGCACCAAAAATATGGGCAACCAGAGAAGCATGCAGTAGCGAACGACCTTCAAGCAGAGTACCGTCATGGTGATTTCCGGTACGGCGGGAATGCGCCATAAACTTAGAAATCCCCGAGCAAAGCCACCTCCTCCACCACTCCCTCCCGACTCCTCCCCAATTTTGGAGGGTGTTTGCCCAGCCAAGTCCTTCCCTGGGACGAGAACATGCTTATCTTCAGGGCTCATCAGGACACAATACACGATAACACCCAGGGCAACAGCTACAACAGAACTTGGGAGGAATACCATTCGCCATCCGTGGGTGTATTGGAGGTGAACTGCGAGGGCGGTTCCGAACACACCTCCAATATAAACGGAGGTACTGAGTACACCAACGACGGTATTCAGGGATTGATCGGGATACCAGGCGCAAACTGCTTTGCAAATGGCAGGCCAACAGGGTCCCTGGGTTAAGCCATTTAGAAACATGGTGAAAATGAGGAGACCGTAGCTGTTCCAAATGCCAAAGGTGAACATGGCGGTGCCTCCAATGGACAGGCATAGAGCGATGGTGAGTCGGGAGCCCAGGCGGTCACCAAGGCCACCGCCGAATACCTGGATGAAGGCGTAGGGGAGGAGGAACGCGACATCGAGGGCACCCAGTTGAGTTTTGGTGAGGGAGAATTCCGACTCGAGAGATGGTTTGATGATGCCGATGGGCTTTCGGAGGAAATAAACCTAAAAAATATCAAGATAATTAGTTAAATGCGATGATAATTAAAGTTAATTATTATAATTAGTTAAATGTGCTTACAATGGCATAGCTTATCCAAGCTGTAACGAACACTATAATTTGATTACGTTTCAAAATGGCACTCATTTTTGAAACAGTTTTGTAAATGCTTCAGGCTCTGTCTACTCACAATGGTACTGGTAAATTATATGGCTTAGTTAATTGGTTAATTAAAACTAAATATTGTACAAGGCATCAAGTACGCCCCTAGTCACAGTATCAGATAGATTGCTACTTGTATCCGACTCTATAAACGGATCTTCGAGAAATCCCGCCGCAGGATTATTAACGAGTGTGCTTTCAGTTGTGGGGAAAAAGGGGTACGATGGGGGGAGGGAGTCTTCGATGGTGGAACTGCTGTAAATGGAGCCGGAGGAGGTGGTATCGTCTTTCCTGTTTTTAATGGAATAAAAATATAATTAATTATTGGAGACATATGGTTAAATAAATTTTTTAAATGCATTTTGTTGGAAAAAATTTCTTACGGAAATTGATGATGAAAATTATTTCGATGATGAATATTTAAAAAGGTCAGAACTTCTTTTGGGATCGGACTGAAGGTGAGCATAGTCTGGAGATAGTTCTCCAGACTTGTCCGCCGGGACTCGAGCACCTTCACGGAGGAGTTCCTCACCTTCTTTGGAGGGAAACAGGGGATGTCGCTACCAAACTGCTTGCGGAGCTAAATAAATAATAACCGTAAAATTATCAGAAATTAGTAATTACTAAATGCACATTTAAGTTAACAATTAATTGAGAACGTGTTAAAAAGTTTTTTGAAGCTTAGACAGCAATTATTTGAAGTTAAAATTAGGTAATAAAAAAACTATAAAAATGAAGGATTTTTAATAAAGAATAAAAAGTTAGCCTTGACTTGATTTTGATCCTTGAAGTTAATTGTGATTAAATTTTTTTTAATGAGCTATTTTAAATGGGCGAACCTCTTTGTGCAGCTGTAAAAAATCAGAGTAGCGACGATCTAAGTAGAGGACCTCATCTTTCTGCTGAATCTCAATGCGATACGTGTAAAACTTTTTATTCCTCCCACGAATCTCTACACACTGATAACTGGGTATAAACGCTTTGATCATGGCATCATCCTTAAATGATGATGATCAGATGATAAGCTAATAATTTAAAGATGATAAGATGATGAGGTGGAGGATGATGGGGATGAGGTTTTTACGGTGCGTTGGTGGACGCATTTACGCAAATATCAAAAAGAAATTCGTCCCGACAAATGACTGGTGTGATGACAAAGTATGATGATGTGGATGATAAGATGCGCATGTTTTTAAACTAATTCAACTAATTAAATCATTTAAAAGTTTTTGGGTGCGGCTGGCTGGCTGGAGTGGAGTGAACTAACTTTCAAAAATTGCACGTTTTGCTTTTTTTACCCTTATCAAATGTAATAAAATGACACATTTATTTTGTAACAACCAATTAGACTTGAATTTAGCTACTTTCAAATTTAATGCGTGGGTGGACTACTTAATTTTAAATGCACTCACTTGTCGTCGAAACTAAAAAAAACTGCAAGACGGACACACGTGTCTTGTCAACTGACTTGCCATGAACAGTTTTTTTTCCTTTCCCTCTTCACGGACAACTTTTTTATTGTATCAGATGATAAGCTTAAAGGGTATGATAAGCACAGTAAATACTGTTAGAGATTACTAATCACACAAAATGAGTCATTTAAACTTTGTTTACATTTTGGGGGATTTTACGTGCATTTCTAATAGATAACTTCTCATTCAACTCACAGCAACAGCAGCTTGTAGAGAGAGAGAGATCTGCGTGTTTTTTTCATTAAATCAAGACAGCTGAGACTTACTGGCTTAGTTTTAAATGAAAATTTTCAATGTTAAAACTATCATGATAACTACTCTAAAATTGATAAGCATAACATAAATGGGTTGATGATGACACATTGAATAATTCATGGCTTATCATCGATTTGTTTTTCATCTTATCAAATTCAGCATGCATTTTGTCAGTGTGTAAATATTATTGATTTTTCTAAAAAAAATTCAAAAGCTCATATCCTCCCGCCGCGGTGTACAGCAATGCCCCAAAATAACTAGGCCTTTTGTAAATGCATATATTTTGATACATGGCTTGGTTTGGAAAATTGAACAAAGGTCGAGCACAGTCGAGCTGAAGACAGATTGCACGACGAGCAATGAGCAAAGCAAACAATCTTGATCTTATCTCGATCTCTAGTCTTGTAGACTTTTCTTATCTGTTACATGCATTGCATTCCTCTGATTGGCTTACGGTTCATTTACATAATCTTCAAAATAGTCTGCATTTTTGTGTTAAAAAATTTAAATAGTGTGTAACCCAACCACAAAAACAGAATGGCTAGTTGACGTGAAGTAGGCTTGTCGTCGTTAAAGCAAAAGCATCTGTCTGGATTGTTGATTGTTGAGTCCGTGTCGCGACGAAAGACATAGGTGATAGGGCAAAAGACACTTGACCTCTTTTTGACCTTAAATGGTGACAAGTGTTATCTTCCGTTGTTTGTTTTTTGGTGGTGGTGGTGGTGATCGATTTATTGAAGTGCTTTTTTTCTGGAAAATAAGGGGCTGTGTTTTTTTAAAGTTTGGGAAAAATTAAATTACTTGTTGTTACTTTAATGTAATTTAAATGTTAATTGAGAAGTTAATTAGTTAGTTGTAGTTGGTTAGGAAAATGGGGCGGAGGAAGGGGCTAATGATAACCCAAGTGAGTAGTGTGGGGGATCTGGTGATAGCGTTAAGGGATGGTGATGTGGAGGATAAGGAAAGGTAAATTAAATAAGGTTTAATTAGTGCAGTTAGTGTGTTAACTTAACATAACTTAACTTACTTAAGCAGTTAATTAACTAATTTTATTTACTCTGAAGATTTCTTTTAAATGGTGGCTGGCTCATAATCAAATCGTGGGTGGAGCAGACCTACTCCTCTAACAATTGGCCAGTCCTCCACGACATCTTCAACTTGATCCTGGAGTTTCCTCCAGCCTCCCTGGCTAATGTGCTGTTAGGGAAGGAGAATCCCCTACTTCCGGTTTTAGCAACGATAATAGAAGAAGTGGTGGGAGAAAATGGGAATGCGGAGGGAGCCACTGCGCAGCTCTGCGTGAAAATACTCAAGCAGTGGAAGAAGATTATCATGGATGTCAAAGAGGAGAAGGGGAAATTGAAGAGGGGAACTAAGGTGCTTGTAACTGATGAGGAGACAGGAATGGAAACGACCTATCAGGCTTTGGGCGATGACTTCAGGTGGTGGTTGGTCACTTCTCCGGGGGGTACTGAGGAAGTGGAGAGGACGAGGGAGGATTACTATCAAGCAGTAGAAGAGGTGATTGTGGAGGAGAAGAGGAAACTGAGGAGGAGCAAGAGGAACGTAGGGAAAAGGTGTGCACCTCCAAAAAAACCGGAAAGGAAGAAGAGGAGGAGGCCGCCGGCACCACCAACTAAGCAGATCGTTAGATATACGCCGCCAAGTCCGTCATCGAGTACTGAAGAGGTTGAGGAGGATGAGAAGTTAGCAGAAGAAGATAAGGTAGAGGTGGAGGAGGAGAAGAAGAAGTTAGAAGATAAGATGGAGGAGGTAGAAGAGGAGAAGGTTAAGGAAGACGATGAAAAGTCTCATCCTCCTTTGGAGTCACCTGCGCCTGTGAAACCAACTCGAAGGAAATATCCAATGCGAAGGAGGCAACAACGTCTGCAAGAAGCTGAGACTGATGCATTGGAAGAGAAGACAATGGCGAATGCGATAAGGCGAGAAAAGCTATTGGTTAAGTATCGAACTCCAGATTTGTGTAGGGAGGAGAAGCCGGGAGGGATTTTTGGGAAGAGGAGGAGACCGGAGGTGATTGGGAGTAAGGAGGGATTGGAGGACGAGGCTAGTGAAGAAAAGCAAGAAGAAAAAGTTGAAGATGAGAAGAAGCTTAACAAGAAAGAAGATAAGACGGGGGTGATTAAAAAGAGGCGAAATGTTAGTGGAGGAGGAGGTAGTGCATTTAAAATGGAACCGATAGTAAGATTAATGGAGGCGATCCGAAGACCTTTATATCCGCCAAGGAAAATTGCGAGGATTTTGCCATCAATCACAGCAGCGAAACAAGAGGAGGCGAGGAAGAAGAAGGAAGTGGAGGTAGATAAGCAGAATTATCAGATGATTGTTGCAGCAGTGGCCCGAAACCTACCACCACCACCACCACCAAGGGAGGAGGCGAGAGAACAAGATAAGCAAGATGGGAATCAGATAGCTGTTGCAGTTACACCAATACCACCTCGGGGGGTTCCAAAGGAAGATGAAGCGAAACGCTTAAAAAACTTATCTTGTGGACCTAGTGGGGCTTCACTTGTGGCGAATTATGATCCAAGATTGGCGGCAAGAAAGAAAAGGGAGGAAGAGGCGAAGAAGCTGCTGGAGGAGAAAGATAAGGAGAAAAACATGGTTATTGCTATTTATCCACTTCCACCGGAAGAAAAAGATGAAGTGAATATTCCACCCGCACTCCAGCTACCACTTTTATCACCACCTCCACTTTGGAAACTCCAAAAACTCATACTACCTCGAAGACGCCGTCGCCGCCGTCCCCGACCAGTGAAAAGTAGAGAGAAGGTAATACAAGAAGAAAGAGAGCAGTTCTCATTTTTCCCAGATTTTTCAACCGACTCCCCTGCCGAACCTGATCCAAGAGATAGTCTTCCTCTGCCATATGGCACATCTCCCTGCATCATTCCCTCAAAAGCAGTGCTAGGAACCCGAGTGCACGCCAACGCCAAGTCTGGATGGCCAAAAGTTCATAAAGACAGTGGACCCGTGGAACGCATCACAGCTTATTCATCTCAGTTATTTTCTCCACAAAAGAGGGGTTCTCTACCATTAGCTTTACTTCCCCCACCACCACCTCAGGTGGAAGAGTCAACAAAGGAGCAAGACAAAATGCAAAGCTTATCTGGACCTATCGTACCAATACCACCTCCTCCAGCAATTCAATTTGTACCACTCTGGTACCCTGTCCCTGTCTACCCAATGATCGCAGCATCATCACCACCACCTCCCCCTCCATTACCAGCTACTCCACCACCCCAATACCCTCCCCCTCCACCACCTCCAGAAGAGGAACCACTCCCCACTGTCAAGTCCAAGTACAACATTATTCGCATTCCAGAGCTTCCCAGGAAAGCCTACATTCCCGCCTTACCACCCCCACCCCCAGTTGAAGTGGAACCAGTCCCTCCACCACCCCCACCACCTCCTTTCCGTGAGGATACACCTCCACCTCCTCCCCGTGAGAGTACACCTCCACCACCAGGAGATGATTATCATCAACGGCCCATTTCACCATTAGGACCCCAACCGATTCCCATCCCTCTCCCAGTTCCAGCTCCAACACCTCAGCAATTAGCTTCCATATCCGATGATTCACCTCCCTTCTTCCCTCCAAGTCTCCTCTCATTACCATTATTATCACCACCTGCACCGGCACATCATCAGCAACAACATCATCACCAATCCTGCTACACCCCTCGAAAAATAGTCAGATCACCACGTCACCGCAAACGAAGATCACCTCCACTACTTCCATTTCCTGACCAACCTCAACATTTCATTAACCCTCAATTTGATGCCAACCGCAACTATTTTAACCCATCCCCACCTCTACAATTCGATAATCCTTATTTCAATCCACCTCCACCTGAGCAGCAGGGATTGGATAACCCATTCATCAACCCACCGCCACCTCCCTCCAATTTCTTCTGCAACTTGTCAGGATACCAGTATCCTGGTCCACCGCCAAGATTCAACCGCTTCTAAAAAAATCTTTTAAACTTATCTCAATTTTTTTTTAGTTTACTACCTTATCTTAAAAATCTAATCAAATTCCAAAAAAAATATCGTGAAATAATTTTTTCTTTAAAATATATCTTCTTAATGAATTAATATACGCAATTTATGTGATTATTTAAATGTATATTTCCGCATTGTTAACTTTGTTCCTTTTGTTTATATATCATGTTTTATAAAAAGTCAAAAATAAAAAAATGTATTATTTAAAAAGTAAAATGTAATCATGTTTAGTGTACACTGACTTATTGTTGACTTTGACATGATATGATAAGCCTACTTAAAAAATAATAACACTGTTTAAAGCGGATTTAGTTTTCTGTGAAATTGATACACTTTTTTGACAACTGAGCTTTTCACCAAAAAAGTAAACAGAGTGGAATAGAGACACTTGGCTTTACAGACACCACCACCACCGGCCACCGACCGTCGAGTCGACGAGAATCCTTTTTTTTCTCGGTGATCCGATCTCTGAGAAGGGGAAAAAAATTCAATAAAAACTTGGGCTTTTTCACTTGTGAACTGAATACAAGCTTGTCTACTGAATTGAATGAATGAAACAAGCTGTTTGAGATTTTTTTTGGGAGGGGAGATCGGTCTCGGTGTTCCATTCACTTTTTTTATAATCCTCAAAACAAGCAGCATGAAAAGAAGGGGGGATCATTTCATATCGTATGAAATGGCACCATGGCTTGATATGATATCATCTTTTACCGAAAAATGGACCCTGGAGAGATTTACAGATATGTAATATGAGAAGAGATACAGATTATGTAATAGAAAGTGATATTTGATTTTTTTTTTGGAGGAGGAAAGTAAAGCTGTTTGGGTGTTTTTTTGCTGACAGCGATTAGAATCCGTTTAATCTTCATCATAACACCATCTTGTTGTGTAGTTGTACATGATGTGTACAAAGTTAAGCATCTTATCTTTAAACAAATATTGTACGGTACGTAATGTGGAGATGATAAGGCTAAGGATTTAAGGATAACCACCTGGTTGAGATTATAAAAAGAGAAAATAAATGGCAAAAACACTTGCACTTTTCATAGAAAGCAGGTCAGCAGTCAGCAGGTGAGATGTTAAGCTTTGTAAGTTATAATTTTTTTGGGTGTCATTTGTCAAATTAATTAGATACACAAGTTAGTTATGCATATTTCATGTCTAGTTTTAGCTTGGATTTGATGCGTGACTGTAAAAAAAAGAGAGAAAGGATGAAATGGGACATTTAGAGTCCAGCCGGGTGTTTTATTGGTGGTGGTGGTGGTAGCGAAACATGAACACGTGCGTTTTCTCTCACTCAACTTGTCATTCTAATTTTTATGCATGTTATATTTTATTGCATAACATAAAAAATATCTATTTAGTAAATAATATTTTTCTTTTGTATTTGAGTAACAATTGACTTGATTGTTAGATTGTTGTACAATGTACATTGTTGTCTTTGATCTCTGCTGTTTTTTTTAGATATATATTTTTTGGGGGCGACTTGAGACTGAGATACAGATCAGATCACCACACTCACACTTGCTATTTTACATTTTACATCAGAAGCCACATTATCTTGAAAATTGAAACAAAACTTTTTTTTTGAAGTTTTCAGAAAAAAAAAATAAAAAGAGTTGAAAACTTTTCTGAGAAAGTTTTTTGAAAAGCTAACTAAAGCAGTAAAGCTTACCCAACCCAACCCACCATATCATATCATCATCGTAAAAAAAAAGTTTAACTTTTTAAAACTTTTTATTTTTACTACTTTCCTTTCTCACTTGACTTTTGACTACCAAAAAAGCTAGCTGCTTTCTACAACTTTTTTCTTCTTCATATAAAATAAAGTCATGAAATAAAATCCCTCCCTCCCTCCAAAAAAGTCCAACATCCCCTCCCCCACTATTTATATTATGTATATAACCCTCCAAAGTTTGTGTTCTCAGAACTGAATTGAACTGAACTGAAGGACATTTTATTTTTTTACGTAGAATACTGAATACAGCAATACAAACCACTATACACATTTTTTCCACCATTTTCTTTCTTTTTTGATATATTTTGTATGCAAGTCATGTATGTATACTGTTTACCATGCATGTACACAGAAAAGAATGGAGGAAACTGGAGAAGATGAAAGTATATCCGTTTTTTCTGTTCTTCAGAGAAAATATCAAGTAAAGTTGAGTGAGTAGCTTGTTCGCCTCTAGAATCTCTAATTTTTATCCAGCAAAAAAAAACAGTACTCAGTCAGAGAGATAGGAAGAGAAAAGTATCGAAGAAAAAAATGGAACAAGGACAGTTGAAAGTTTCCTCCATTTTTTTTTCTTCGCCTCCATCTCTCCCTCCAAACTCACTCGCCGTTACAATCATCAAAAGACCAAAAAAAGATGTGATGCTGTTCGCTGTTCGGATAAAAAGATCAACTTTTTTTTTTAAAGAAAATACAAAGTTTATTGAAAACTTTTTCATTTTACCAAAAACCGATACCCTTCCAAAAAAAAAGAATACAAGCTTTACTATTTTGTATTGAAATTGGATAATAACAATGCATACAATTTTTCAATATATATTTTTTTGTGATCTCTCTGCTCGCATCTCATAATAAGGTCGTCGTCGTCTTTTCCTTTTTAGTGAACGAACGAGGAGAAGGCAGCAGATTGTAAGCCTGGCATGCATGGTCCCGCTTTTTTGGCGTCATCTGGCATGCATGCATGTTTGGATGGAAAATATGGGAGATGAATTGGATTGGAATTTTGGAACATTTTATGAATGAATGAATGGATGGATGAGTAATGGAAAATGGAATGCGTGGTATTTTATTTCGGATGGAGGGGGAAATATATTATTTGGAGGAGAGGGTGGCTGTGGCTGTGGTACAGATATATGCACGTGGAGTGAAAGTGAAAACAGAAAAATAAATACAAATTCATTCATACGTAAGTTTAACAAGACGGAAATAAATAGATAGAGAAAGAGAAACATGGGTTTAATTAGACATTTAAAATGACATGATACACACTTTTTTTATATGGGGTCGTTCATATTGTTATGTATGTGCATTTTAAAGTATAAACTGTGTGCTTACATTCTTAACTTTAGCAACTTAAATACGATTACCAATGCATTTTATTGTACATGCAACATTTATGACGTCACGCATGATCACGACGTTCGACTACTTTGTACTTAGCTTAAAGTTATGTGATGATGACGATGACCATAACTACGTTCCATTCACATGACTCATGATTGATGCT
>JAQFZG010001976.1:0-18470 GCA_034695465.1 Entomobrya nicoleti
CATATCATTCGAAAGCATTTTTCATTGGCAACAACAATGTTAATCATTATCATGTATCGAATCGTTTCAGCTCCGTCATTATGATCGCTATTACAGCGGGTTTATTCATCTTAATTCAGCGGTAAAATTACAATGCATTGAACACGCAGCTCATCCCTAATTCATTGCAGACTGACGAAATGAAGGACATTTTCATGTTCACAATTGTGCATACTTTGGCATATTATTTTACGAAGATAGAAATGGTCAGAAATCAGGATGCATTGCATAATGTACTTGTTAACTAATTGTTCATGAACAACATTAGTAAAAAACGAGCAGTCAGTCTAACTGGGAATAAGAAAAGGGATGCCATGTATGAATGTCAATATGCAGAAGAATAAATTATCTGAGAAGGTGCCATCAAAAAAAGAGAAAGTTAAGCTAATTTTGTTGCCTAAACACTTTGTTTAATTGAAATTTGACGTTTATTGTTATTTTATAAATTATAATAAAAATTATGGAGACTCCTTGTTCAGTACTGATTATGTTTAAAAAAAATTAATTGATTGAATAAACTCTCTTGCATAAAACAAAATATCAATCGCCTACCACGCAACATTCAACATAATGCATTAAAAATATAGTTTTTTTAAACTCCGTTAAAGTTTCTTAAACTCATAAATTAATGCATTATCATTTTTGTCGATGTTTTCATTCATCAAATTTTCCCATCTTCACTTTTCACCTGTCACGTGCGATGTCTTAGGAAGGCGAAGATTACACAGTTCTCAAAGAGCCACTGAAGTTCGGGAAGTACATGAGCAAGGAGTGGATTCACGAGCTTGTCAAGTTTTTGGATTTATTTGACGAGCAAACAGTTAATGCGACTATGTACAAGCATTGTGATGAAATGGCTGAAGAATTTGGTATTCCGAAAAGTTAGTCATTTTGGCTGTTTTTTAATAGAAAATTTAGTTTGATAAAAATTTATGTAATTTAAAACTTCGTTTGTAATTGGGATAGGTTATTATATCATTTTAATTTTGGTGCTAATTATAGTTGATAAATGAAATCGAGGAGAAATGAGGAGTGAAGGATTCCGAGGAAGGTACCCCGATCGCGACATCGTCTCAGATGGCGTCCAGCAAAGATGTATCCGCCTCAGGAAAAAATTAAACGTCCGTTTTTTAAAATGAAGTTAAGTCAAAGAGGAGGTATAAAGTGTGTGAAATAAATTTATTTTTTATTGTGTCCTCTTTTCTCATCATTAAACTATAACTGCTATTTATATTAAAAATCAGTGTAAATGTGAAAAATTATATAACCCTGATTGATTAATGATGTTGGCCTCTAGAGACTAAAATTTATATTGATAAATTATATGTATACATTTGTATTTACGGAAGAATAAAAATTAAGATTATTTTTTATGGGTTTGTGTTACATATTCCCCACATCTTTGAAGCGTGTTGGTCTCGCTTTGTTCATTTTTCTTGACATGCATCTCATGTATAACTGGTTATATCTCTCAATTAATTGGTTATGCATTTCAGTTTTCATCCTTTTCATTTTGATAACATGTCAAAAGACAAGAAAGATGAAAGATGGTTTTGACTGCTGAGGTCTTTAGCATATTTTGGGAGATACTCGAAAAGATTTGAGGATATTCAAATGAGTTTGGAGACAGATAAGAGAAAGATCAATTTTTGTAACTTTTTGTGCATCGGTCGAATAAAAAAATCCAGGTTGCAGATATTGTTTTTCTTATCTATACTTTAGCCTTGTGACTTAGCCATAAGATGTTGGAATGCTGCATGGAATATACATAGTAGGGATCGTTTTGTATTTTAGCATTCTTTTTTGATGAGAATGTTGTGTGGAGTTCTCACTCGTCTCTTTTGGCTAGCCTAAAACGCTCCATTTTCTTCGCTGATCTGATCACTCTGAAATAATCAGGATATTTACTTTGTTTCAATTAAAATCAGTGGTTGAAGAAGCTGTTGGAAATTTACAGTGTTAACTGTTTATACACAAACCTGTATACACCTCTGTATTTTTTACAAGTTGAGTAAAGATTGGAGTTTTGGTAATTTTTGATAGATTATAACGAGTGGTGCTTTGCAAATTGTTGAAATGTAAGTTATATTGATAATCTGTATAAAATATATATCTTTTAAAGTTTTGTTGACGAATTTTTTTACAATAAGTAGAGAAATTTTAAGGTTTGGTCTATTATTGATTATTTTGTGTGCAGGTCTAGTGGAACATCAACATGTCCATTCTGTGAGGAAACACCTCGTCGGCTAACTACTCATCTGCTTCGTCATATTGAGGAGAAGCCGTTTCATTGCTCGGTGTGCCGACAGGAATTCACCAGAGAAGGAGACAGGAAGGTCCATGAGCTAATCCATAGTCGAGAAAAACAGTTTTCTTGTGACATTTGCCAAAAAGGATTTAAGCAAAGGTCAAATCTATCACAACACAAGAGGGTGGTCCACTCTGAGGAGAAAAGGTTTGAGTGTCATGAGTGCAGCTATAAGTCAAAATGGAATTGGGATCTAAAGCAACACATCAAGTCTTGCCACGACGGCATTCGAAATCACAGATGCAACGTATGTGGAAAATCTTTCGCTGAAGCTGGCAACCTAGTAGATCACATGAGAGTCCACACTGGAGAGAGACCTTTCAGGTGCCCTACTTGTCCAAAGGACTTTATCACATCAACACATCTTCAAGTTCATTCAAGAACGCACAGCGGAGCGCGTCCGTTTCGCTGCTCAAAGTGTAACAAGTCATTTACACAAAAGAGTAGCCTCAACAGTCATCAGAAGCAGGTGCACTTGAATGAAAGGAAATTCCAGTGCGACTTGTGCCCCAAGGCATTCAACTTGAAAGGGATTTTGGAGGAGCACAAGAATCGTCACAACGGACATAAAGCGTTTGAGTGTCAACTTTGTGCCAAAAAGTTCGTGACTTCCGGTGACCTTCAGGCTCATGTTCAGGGGCATACTGGAGAGAAGCCCCACAAGTGTTCAGTGTGTCCTCAAGCCTTCAGTTTGAAATCCTCGTTGGAGGACCACTTTCGGAGCAAGCACTTGGATGAGCATCCGTACATTTGTGGAAATTGTGGAAAGGAGCATGGATACAGTGTGCAACTCTCTCAGCATAAGAAAAAGCCCTGCAAACCACGAAAATCACTTTAATCGCCAGACCGCCCTTTCACATCACTGTTTTTATCATCCCTCACTTGACCTACCGACCTCAACAAATCTACTTTCAACTTCATTTTCTGGAATTGTTTTGTTCAGTTTCATAAATAGTTATGCGAATTTGCCGTTCTAGTTTTTGTATAATTATATATTAATTATTTAGTCTCGTTAATTTTGATTCTACTTTTCGTTACATATCTTTTCTGAAATATTGATAAAAATGACATGACATTGACTTTGATTATGATTAGTTTATATAATCTTTCGAATAAATACTTATTAGTGTACATATTATTTACTCATTCAAGGGACAAGTTTAACTTTCCATACGTTGTAAAAAGAAGAGCACTCATTCTTCATTTTAATCCAATGCTTAAATTACAATGCATTCAACACGCACGTCCTCCCAAATTCAAACGCAGACTGATGAAATGAATGACATGTTCATGATCACAAGCGCAACTATGGCATATTATTTCACACAGATAAAAATGGTTAGAAATCAGGATGCATTGCATAACATATTTGTCCGCTAATTGTTCATGTACAGCCAAAATAAAAAAACAAGCAGTCAGTCTACTGGAATAAAAAAGATGAAGCGAATGGGATGTCAATCTGCAGAATAATAAATTAGCTGAGAAGTCACCATCAAAAAAACTAATCAAATCAAAAAGCTAATTTTGTTGCATAAACACTTTGTTTAATTGCATTTGACATTTACTGTACATTTATAAATTATAATAAAAATTATGGAGAGTCCTAGTTCAATACTGATTATGTTATAAAAATTAATTGACTGACTTCTAAACTCTGTTGCATAAAACAAAATACTTAAATCAATCTCCTATCACGCAACATTCAACATAATACACTCAAAATATTTTTTTTAACTTCGATAAAATTTCTTAAACTCTTAAATTAGCACACTATCATTTTGTGATCCATGTCTTCATTGATCAAATTTTTCCCATCGTTAATATTCACATGCCAAGTTCGTTGTCTAAGGAAGGGCGGCAGAGTTCCGTCGATCAACTTTATTTTCCTTGAATCGCCTATCACAAAAGATTTTAAATATATACCTTTTTTAACGAAAAAAACACAACAAAAAAAATCATTGAAAATCGACCTGTTACTAAACCAAGTGCGTATGATCTCCCTCTCTAAACCCAATTTCTCTGCTAGTTTTCCAATTTTGTTGAAAGTTGGACGTGGCTTCCGACCAAAGCTTTTCTCCAAAACACGACGAGCCCGTGCGTTAAAAACTGTTCTTCTTCGACGTCTTCGGGGTGGTGGTGGGAGGGGGATGGGGGTTTGTAGTCTGCACATCTGCACTCCCACTCGGATTCAGAAGACAAGCGTTCACATCTGCCAACCACTTTTCTGAACGGACTTTAAGATTACACATGTTCGCGTGCGATAAGTTTAGCAACTCAAAACGGCTGACTGTCGTTTGGGATACATCCCATCCGTATTCCTTTCCCAACACACGTCCCACATCCTTCTGAGTAAATCCTCATTTTACCAATCATATCAAAAAAATTAGCTGTAATTAGTAATTTGCTGCTTAATTTTGAACAAATAAAAATGAGAGGAATATTAATTAATGTATAACCCAAAGTGATTCGCCGTTGCTTGAAGCTTTTAGCAAAGTGCTCCAGTTGTTCCAGCGGCGTCTCGTAAGCCATCATGATCAGTTCAGATATTTTTTTGTATTGCTTCCTGGATCGGATTGTTGACTTGACGATGACGAAATGCTGTTGATGATCTAACCTTTAATTGATTTTGAACTAAATAAAAACTCAAAAATAAATAAAACAGTATAACCTGTTGATTAAGTTACCAAATGCACGCCGGCTTCACTCAAAATTACACTTTAAAATGAAAGTGTCACACAAGCTGTGCTACATTTAATGAGCAACAAACGAATTTGTTTCCGGTTTTCATCCAAAATCTGATGCGAAGATATGTAAACATTTCTCTTACAATTATGTGAATATTTTCTTTCTGAAAACTCATTTAATTATGTAATCATGCTACAATATTGTGCAAAATGGGTTATTATCACTATCACATAAACAAGAGACACCCTGACGACTAAAATGAATGACAACCCAATTGGGTTTAGTTCAAACGGATTCCAAGTCTTCCTTCTTTTTTGCGACAGAGAAAGAAAGTCGCCAAATAGGGACACATGTGATGTATGAAGATGTTGAGTTTTTCCATTTCTCAAGTCTCACAATGCTCCAAAAATGAAAAAAGTCAAGAATCAGCTATAATTCTAACTCATTCAATTTCAGAGACTGGGAAACATTTGATCAACATTTATGATAAGCACCAAAGTTATAAAGTATGACACTAAAGCAATTATAAATCGTCGAAAATGAGAAATTGAAAAACGTGGAGTTGAAGAATTGAAGGAATGAATTAATTAGGAATGCAAATGATTGTTCAATTATAAATTATTACAAGCCAATTATATCTACGTATTTACGCAAGAAAAAAATAAAGAATAATTGTTTTGAAATAATAATTTTCCTGCGTACTTTCGTTGGAAACATCAGGGCTGACAAAAAAAAAAGGAAGTTTGCACCAAAATGTTGAAATGATGTTTAAATATTTAGTTAATTTGATAACTCAGTTTCTCCTGACATGCATAAAAAAATAACTTTCATGATCCCAATTCCATGCACATTATTTATACTTTTAAAAACTTCTCCAGAAACTAAAATGCATAAATAAAGTTTTTAATTAAATATTTCTCTTCGACAATTAACTGATTACACGTGGGAAAATAGTGCATATTTTTTTGTAGCGGTAGCTGTGACACAGAAATGATCAGAGGGTCAAATTCGTTTGTATGCTTTCTTGACTGACATTTTGGGACAGTAGGAATTTTATGAGTTTTTGTTGCGTATTGCCCCACATCTTTGAAGCAGCCAGTTGCTCTCGCTTTGTTCATTTTTTGGCATGCATCTCATGTAAGACTGGTTGTATCTCTCAATTAATTAGTTTTGAATTTCAGTTTTCATCCTTTTCATTTTGACAACATGTCACGAGACAAGAAAGATGAAGCATGGTTTTGACTGCTGAGGTCTTTAGCATATTTTTGGAGATGCTTCAAGATTTGAGGATATTGAAATGAGTTGGGAGAGAGATAAGAGGGATCAATATTCTTGTAATTTTTTTTGTAGATGTACTAAAATCCATGACACAAGTATGATTTTCTTATCTATTTTTTTAGCTTTGTGACTTTGGATGTAAAATATTGGAATGCAGCGTGGGATCCAAGTTGGTATCGTTTGAATTTTAGTAGGCTTTTTTGAGAAGAGAATGCGGTGTGCAGTTGTCATTCTATTTTATTGCCTAGACAAAAAGACCTTCAGTTACTTCGCTGATCTGATCGATCACTTACTCAGAATATTTACTTGGTTTCCATTAAAATCAGTTTTTAGTGAAGCTGTTGGAAATTTAAAGTGTTAATTGTTTATACACAAACCTGTGTACACCTCTGTATTTTTTCCAAGTTGAGTAAGGATTGGAGTTTTTGTAATTTTTGATAGATTGTTTAACGAGTGGTGCTTTGCCAACTGTTGAAATGTAAGTTATTTTAGTAATCTGTAAAAATATATATCTTTAAAAGCTTTGTAGACGATTTTTTTTGCTATTAGTAGAGAAATTTTAAAGTTTGGTCTAATATTTTGTGTGCAGGTCTAGAGGAAGATCGGCATGTCCATTCTGTGAGGAACTGCCACGTGACCTGCCTATCCATCTGCTTCGTCATATTGAAGAGAAGCCCTTTCATTGTTCCGTGTGTCCTCAGGAGTTCAACACAAAAACACTCAAGAAGAACCATGAACTAATCCATGGTCGAGATAGACAGTTTTCTTGTGGCATTTGCGGGAAAAGATTTAAGCAAAAGAAAGGTCTATCAGCTCACACGAAGGTGGTCCACTCTGAGGAGAAAAGCTTTGAGTGCCATGAGTGCAGCTACAAGTCAAAATGGAATAGGAACCTGAAGAAACACATCATCTATTGCCACGAACGCATCCGAAATCACAAATGCAGCTTGTGCGGAAAATCTTTCGGTAAAGCGAGCAACCTAGTAGATCACATGAGAGTTCACACTGGAGAGAGACCGTTTAAATGCCCTACTTGTCAAAAGGACTTCACCACATCATCAGCAGTTAAAGATCATTCAAGAATCCACAGCAAAGCGCGTCCGTATCGCTGCTCAAAGTGCGACAAGTCATTTGCACATAAAAGATACCTCAACGTCCATCAGCAGGTGCACTTGAATGAGAGGAAATTCCAGTGCAACTTGTGCCCCAAGACATTCAACCGGAAAGATGATTTGAAGACGCACAAGAATCGTCACGATGGACATAAAGCGTTTGAGTGTCAACTTTGTGCCAAAAAGTTCGTGACTTCCACTGAACTTCGGCAACATGTTCAGGGGCATACTGGAGAGAAGCCCCACAAGTGCTCGGTCTGTCCTCAAGCCTTCGGTATGAAATGGAAATTAGAGGACCACTTTCGAAGAAAGCACTTGGGGGAAAATCCGTACATTTGTGGAAATTGTGGAAAGGAGTTTGGCTACGCTACCAATCTCTCTCGACATAAAAAAAGCCCCTGCAAACCACGAAAATCATCTTGATCACCAGACAGCGCTTTCACATCACTGCGTTTTATCTTCCTTCACTCGACCTACCAACCTCAACAAATCTACTTAATTTTGTGGGAATATTTTTTTTTTGTTTCATAAATAGTTATGTAAGTTTGCAGTTTTAGTATAATTATAGTAATTAGTCTCGTCACTTTTAATTCTAGTTTTCAGTACGTATCATCCCAAAAATAATGATAAAAATGACATGACATTAACTTTGATTATGATTATTTTATATAATCTTTCGAATAAATATACTTATTAGTGTACATATTATTTACTCATTTAGGATTCAATTTTTTCCCATACTTTCAAAAGAGAAGAGCATTCACTACTCATTTTAATCCTCTGGTTAAATTACAATGCATTGAACACGCACCTCCTCCCAAATTCATTGCAGACTGATAAAATGAATGACGTTTTCAGGATCACCTTAACTGCATACTTGGATCACATATTATTTTACACAGATATGAATGTTTAGAAATGATGATGCATTGCATAATATTATTACAGCAGTCAGTTAAACTGTGAATAAAAATTGGGGATGATGCGATGTGGACAGTGGAAAGTGCTCCAGTTGTTCCAGCGTCTCATAAGCCATCATGATCAGTCCAGATATATATTTTTATATTGCCACCTGGATTGGATTGTTGAGGATTTTCAACTAGATAAAACCCACAAAATGAATACAAAAGTAAAAAAATCTGTTGATTAACTTATAAAATGAACACCAATGAGCGAGCTTCACTCAAAATTACACTTTAAAATAGAAAAAAATGTTAGACAAGCTTAACGACATTTAGTGAGAAATAAAAGTATTTACCCATTTTTTCCATTATTCTGATACAAAAATATGTACACATTTCTCTCACAATTATGTGAATACTTTCTCTCAGAATGTTCATTTAATGATGTAATCATGCTATGGACATGTGGTGTAATGAAGAAATTGTGTTTTTGCATTTCTCAAGTCTCATTATGCCCTAAAAAAATGGAAAATGTCAAGAATCAGCTATAATTATAACTCATTCAATTTCGGGGACTGGAAAACATCAGATCGATATTTAAGATAAGCACCAAAGTTAAAAAGTATGACACTAAATCAATTGTAAATAGTATAAATTGAGTCATTAAAAAATTTAAATGGAGTTGAAAAATTGGAGGAGTGAATTAATTAGGAATGCGAATGATTATTCTACGATACGATTGTAAGTGATATTTAAGATACGTAATGTTTAAATGTGAAAAGATCGACAATCGTGATGGATTTGATGATGATGACATCGACTGACTAGACATTTATATTAAATAAATTATAAATGTTTTTACGGAAAAAAAGAAAAGAATTGTTTTCAAAATTACAAATAACAAAAAAGGAAGTTTACGCCAAAATTTTTATTAAATATTTAGTTAATTTGATAACTTATTTTCTCCTGACATGCATAAAAAATACCTTCCATGATCACAATTCCATACACATTATTTGTACTTTTTTCTCCAGAAATTATGATGCATAAATATAGTTTTCAATTAATTATTTCTCTCCGACAACTAACTGATTACACGTGGGAAAATGCACATTTTTACTTTGTAGCTGTAGCTGTGACACAGAAATGGTCAGAGGGTAAGATTCCTTTAGTTTGCTTTCTTGACTGACATTTTACGATTAGGAATCTTGTGAGGAATGTTGCGCATTGCCCCACATCTTTGAAGCCTGTTGCTCTCGCTTTGTTCATTTCTTGACACGCATCTCATGTATGGCTTGTTGTATCTCTCAATTAATTGGTTAGGGATTTCAGTTTTTATTTTTGTAACAAGTCAAAAGAGAAGAAAGATGGGAGATGGTCATTAGTCATTAGCATGTTTTTGGAGACGCGAGATTTAAGGTTATTCAAATGAGTTTGGAGAGAGATAAGAGGGAGCAATATTCTTGAAACTTTTTGTGTATTGGGCAAATGTACAAAAAAATGTAGCTATTTTTTCTTATCTATTTTTTTAGCTTTGTGACTTGGCTGTATACTTTGAGTCTATGAGGTAGTGATCGTTTGTATTTTAGTTTGCTTTTTTGAGATGAGAATCCTGTCTGCATTTCTCAGTCCTCTTTATTGCCCAGCCAAAAGCGCTCCATTTTCTTGTTTGTTCTGGTGACTCTGAAATAATCAGAATATCTCTTTGTTTTCAGTAAAATCAGTTGTTTAATTAAATTGTTGGAAATTAGAAGTCTTAACTATTTATACACGACAACCACCCGGTTACCATTTTTTTGGTGGCATGTAATTTTTAAAAGTTAAGTGAGAATTTGAGTTTTGGTAGACTTTTGATAGATTTAAAAGAGTGGTGCTATACAAATTGTTGAAATGTGAGTTTGATATATTTGAAATCTGTAAAAAATATATTGTATTATTTAAAGAGGTGCTTAACATAATTTGTTGTTACTGATAAAAGCGAAATTTTAACGATTGGTCTATTATTTTGTGTGCAGGTCTAGAGGAAAATCAATCTGTCCATTTTGCGGGGAACTGCCTCGTGACCTACCTATTCATCTGCTTCGTCACATTGGCGAAAAGCCATTTCATTGTTCAGTGTGCCGACAGGAATTCAACACAGTAGGAGACAGGAAGGTCCATGAACTAATCCATGGCCGAGAAAGACGATTTTCTTGTGACATTTGCGGGAAAGGATTTAAGCAAAAGACAAATCTATCAAGACACTTGAAACTGATTCACTCTGAGGAGAAAAGATATGAGTGCCCCGAATGTAGCTACAAATCAAAACTGAAGGAGAATCTAAATCGACACATCTTGTCTTGCCACGAAAACATCCGAAATCACAAATGCAACCTGTGTGGAAAATGTTTCGGTCAAGCCAGCGACCTAGTAGTTCACATGAGAGTTCACACTGGAGAGCGACCTTTCAGGTGCCCTACTTGTCGAAAGGACTTTACCACATCAACACATCTTCAACTTCATTCAAGAGTTCACAGTGGAGTGCGTCCATATCGTTGCTCAAAGTGCAACAAGTCATTTGGAGATAGGAGTAACCTCAGCAGGCATGAGAAGTTGCACTTGAATGAAAGGAAATTCCAGTGCGACTTGTGTCCCAAGGCGTTCAACCAAAAAGGGGATTTGAAGACGCACAAGAATCGTCACGATGGACATAAAGCGTTTGAGTGTCAACTTTGCGAAAAAAAAGTTCGTGACTTCCACTGACCTTCAGCGTCATGTTCAGGGGCATACTGGAGAGAAGCCCCACAAATGCTCAGTCTGTGCTCAAGCCTTCGGTAGTAAAGGATATTTAGAGGACCACTTTCGGAGCAAGCACTTGGGTGAACGCGCGTACATCTGTGGAAATTGTGGAAAGGAGTTTGGCTACGCTACCAATCTCTCTCGACATAAAAAAAGCCCCTGCAAACCACGAAAATCATCTTGATCACCCAGCAGAGCTTTCACGTCACGGTTTTACCTGCCTTCACAAGACCCACCGATCTCAGCAAGTCAACTTATCTACTTTTACCAATTATCCATTTGTAGAAATATTTGTTCTGTTTTATAAACCAATAGTTATTCGAATTTACAGTTCTAGTTTTTTGTACTATTAATTATAGTAGTTAGTTTCGTTAGTTTTCGTTCTACTTTAATTTTGCATATGATTCCAAAAATATTGATGAAAATGACATGACATTTACTTAACTTTTTGATCAATTTTATTATAAAATTTCGAATAAACGAGTAGTGTAAATATTGATTACATACCACAAAAAATATCCACCATTTTAATTATCATCAATGAATTTTGCGTTATCAAATCAAAACCATCATCTCATCTTACATAAAAATATTAATAAAACACATAAATAATCTACTACACATTTTTACTCTAAGATAACCTTACATGCTTTCCTTTTTGTTTGATTAGGTTCAAAAAAATATATAATTTTTTTATTACTCCAATAATTCATAATTCCCATTTTAATTTTAACAATCAGTCTTGCATAATTCCATACAAAAAAATAATTTAAACAATAGACTTATCTTGATGTAGTATTACCAATAAT
Organism: Entomobrya nicoleti; assembly: GCA_034695465.1. Classification (NCBI taxonomy): domain Eukaryota; kingdom Metazoa; phylum Arthropoda; class Collembola; order Entomobryomorpha; family Entomobryidae; genus Entomobrya; species Entomobrya nicoleti. The sequence goes on from JAQFZG010001976.1 coordinate 11,912, forward strand.
TAGTCCAGTACTCGAAGAGGAATCATTAGCAGCTTTAAAAAGACCTACAAAGAAGTCGTAAATTTCGCCGGCAATGCTAAAGAAGCATGAGCCAAGGGATTGTAAGCTTTGGACCCATGCTTCCACCACCACATCAAAACTCTTGCCGATTCCCTTTGTTTCGACCAACTTGTCCCAGACCTTCCCTGCTTTCGTCAAAAATTCATCAATTGTCGGGCATTTGCTAATCATTTGAGTTGTCTCATTCTTCAATGTTACAGCTGGTATTTCATAAATGGTGGAAGTATTGGAGTCCGTTAATTCTTCGATGGAAGCTAATGTCGTGTAGTTCACATCAGCCAAATGGACATCTCCAGAATCCACTGTTAAGTATTCGGTTGGGTCATGTGTGAAGTCGTCGTCTGCTTCACTCGACAGGTGAATATCGAGGTGCGTGACATTTGAGTAGACTAACTCGTCCTCGAAAGAATACAGTGCGTCGTGATCTATTGGGGGGTCATGTGGAGATGATGGGCCATCGTCAATCCATTTGGTTGACTCTGTTTGGGCTAATTGGGAAAAGAGGATCTCTTCGGAGGAACGTGCGTCAGATTCCGTTGGCACTTCAGTTTTAGTGGTTGAAGGGGTCGTTGATGTGGGCGGAGTAGTTTTCATTGTTGTCGTTGTTGTAGATGGAGTTGTTGTGGTAGTTGTTGTTGTCGTCGTTGTAGATGGAGTCACTGTAGTAGTTGTTGTTGTTGTAGGTGGAATTGTAACCACTGTTGTTAATTTCCCTTTGACCACTGCTGCCTTGGTTGTTGTTTTAATTGTTGGAGCCTTTGTGGTATGTGCCGTTTTAATTGGTGCCTTGGTAGTTAATTTAGGTTTCATAGTGGCAGGTGCCTTGGGGCTAGCTGTACTTTTATTTGTGGGAGGTCCCTTAGGTCGTGGAGTGGTCTTAATAGTTGATGGTGGATGTGGTGGTGGGGCTTTGGGCGGCAAGGGTGCATGTTTTGTTGTGGGTGTTTTGGATACTGGTCGAACTGATGGCTCCCCTACATTCCATAAAAAATTTAAAAAATCAACTTAACTCTGTTCGAAAGGCTAATTATATATTTTAAAGATAATTATAATAAATTGCTTACGTTTCACTGGAGCATTTTTGGATTCCTTTGTGGTGACCACTTTACTAGGTGCTGTAGTACTAGTCAACTGGGGATGTGGAGTAGTATGTTGAGTGGTGGTGTGATGAGTAGTAGTTGTAATTTGGGTTGGGGCGTGGCTGGTGACATGCGTGGGAGGAGACTTTGTGGTGACCCCATGTGGAGGTGGCTGAGTTGAGGTGGAGACAAGATGAGTTGTTATGTTGTTGCCATTTGCCTTGGATGAATGTTGGTGCTTGAGTGGAGGAGACGGTGGTGTCGTTCCTACTTTCCCTTCGTCACCTTCCTCAATAGGTCTCGGGGTTACCGGGGTTGTATTTGTTTTTGCGGTGTAGAGGTGGTAGTCTGTAAGCGCTGTGATGACACTCTCCCTAATATGCTGGTGATCTTCGGGTGTTGGCTCCTTTTTCAGTTGAGCTGCCAGCTTCTCCTCTAAAAGGTCCACGGCACGACCATATCCATAGAACTCGACAAATTTCAGAATGTCGTTTTCCTTTTCTCTGTATTGCTCCTCGTACGAGTCCTCCTTGGTCGAGGGCTGAGGTATGATCATCTTCTGGATGAAATTTTCTATTGTTACATTTGGAGCAGTGGTCGTTGAGTGGTCGCTGGTCGATTCCGTTTGGTTGGCCTCCTGGGGGGCCTCTTTTGAGATCCTTGCGTGTAAAGTGTTTTGGCTTGAAGATTTGGCAGGTGTTTCAGGATTCTTCGGTTGGGTGGCCATCAAACCTGGGGCGGCTTCAATAATTGGCAGTTCTGTAAATATTTAAATGTGTATAAAAATTAAATGGGGATTTGGTTAAATCATTTTGTGTTTATTGTAATTACGGTGATTAATGGTAGACTCGGATGCTTCATTGGACATTGCTTCATCCGGTATCTCTGCAGCACTCATTTCTTTTCTTAATATTGTTGGATTTACAGTTGTCAGGGTTAGTTCAAGGCAGGTTAAAATTGACCACAAGGTGGTCAATTTCACCGGAAGATGAGGATTCATCTTTCCGAGGAATCTTTTTACTTTGGCTGGGTTTTTATTTTTTGTGAAGTGAACAAGATTTTATTTCAAAGATTAAAATGAAAATGAAACGATGAATAGGTAGTCAGTAAAATATTTGCACAAAACCATTCAAGTAATATCATTGCGAAATTCCGTCAATTTAATTAGTTGAATTAAATATTTTAATTAATTTCATCATTTAAAAAAAATCGTCACCTTGATTTCTATTTGGATGAGCGCATTGTGTGAACTGAGCAGCCATGAATAAAATTCATGATGAAATGCGCGTGTCTTCATTTTAAGCATTAAGCAATGTTACGAAATTCGATATATATTTCGACACGTTTACTAAAACCGTACATGATGACAATTAAGTAGTTTATCTTAATTAGTAAATATATGAATTTTTAGTTATCCTCATGGTTAAAATGACAATGATAACTGAAGATGTCAAAGTAGTCGATAACCTAAAAAGAATAATATGCACTTATCATCTCCCTCTCTAAACCCAATATTTTTTATAAATGTATGAAATGATGTACGATGTTAGTTAATTATAATTAGTAATTATTATCCTCCATGTGTTGAATGACGATCTCTCAGGCAATTTAAAGGTTACAGTCAACTGTATTGACTTAACATTAAAACTGTTTTGATGAATTTAATATTAGTATTGTTGCACATTGTCCCACATCTTTGAAGCAACCTGTTGGCCTGCTTTGTTCTTTTGAGATACATCTTCATCATGTATGACTTGGGTTGCATTTGGCTCTCTGGATTGGATATGGATTTTATAAGGTTCCATGCTTTTCATTCTGGTAACATGTCAAAAGACAAGAAAGATGGTTTTGACTGCTGTGGCCATTAGCATATTTTTGGAGATTCTCGATTTTTTAAAGTTTATTCAAATGATTTGGAGAAGAGGGATCAGTATTTCTTGTACCTTTCTGTATTGCTAAATGTACAAAAATCCAATCCAAAAGAATGCTTTTTACTTCTACTAAAGCTTAACTAGAGTACCTTCCTTACAACAAGTTGTAAAATAGCATTTTTTTATTTGTGAAATTCACAGTTTAAATTTTTTTTTATCAACACCAAGTAATTAAATTGTGTAACAAAAATAATTAAGTTGATTAACAATACAATGGCTCCACAAGTGTTACGTGCGAAACCCAACTCAGGGGTAAGTGTAACTGTCAATATAATTAACTAACCAGTTAGTAAAAAAATAATTAAAACTTGTTTTTAAACTAGCCATTATTATTTTTTTTAAACTATTTTTCGTAGTACACTGAGCCAGGGAAGGAAAGTTACGAGATTATTTGGACGATTCCAAAATGGGAACAAGTTCAAAATTCGGAGGATCTTTTGAACAGACAAGAGGCTGTGTTCGAAACTGGTTCTTCCTCCGCCTGGTTCAGAACAAAGTGGCGTCTGAGCGTACACACTGCGGTTAGCTCCAATGGGATTGCTGGTTTTGCAGTCTACTGGACACTAATGGCTATCTCAGGACCCCAGTCGGATAAATTGGAGGTGGTATTGGAGACACAGCTGTGGAATTTCCAGGAGGATAAGCCCTTCTTCACAGATAAGGTAATGAAGACATTCAAAAGATACATAGAGAGCTTAATTTTAATTCATTAAATTAATTAATTAATAATTTCTTCTTAGCAAAATAAAGATGTAGGAGTTTTGGAAGAAGTAGAGATCCCGCGATACTTCGAGTGGCCAACAGAGTATCCAGGTTTTATCGATAGCTCAGGAAGTATGAAATATTTTCTAAAGGTGACACTCAAGACGCCCACAATGAATGACTTTGAGTTTGAAGTGTACAAAAGTGATCAGTTTCCCAAAAGGTGTGCAGAGCAGCTACTCCGAAGACAAGCAGCCCTTCTAAATGATCATTCTGAAACTGGCTACTTGAAATTCATTACTAGTGATGGGATGGAGATTTCCGCGCATAAGAATATCCTTAAAGGTAATTGGTAGAAAGTTATAAGTTAATTGTTTTTTTGCTGTTTGATGGTTTAAAAAAAATTATAAATATTAGTAAAAAAAAATATGAAATGGAATATAATTTTTTTTAGCACAGTGTCCAGTTTTTGAAGCGATGCTCAACTGTGACCTTTCCGAAAAGGCTACTGGGATTATCCGGATGACTGACATTAGTGGGAAAATGATGAAGATTCTTTTGCGTTTCTTTGATACCGGAGAACTGGATCCATTGTCGAGTTGACATACTCAGCTGGTAAATATCAGATGACTGAAGTTCTCGAACTTTTGAATAATATGCTTGGAAGGGATTCCTATTCCGGAGGAGAAGTCAGCAATTTGGATGTGCAGTTGATTAATTTAGCGGACAAGTTAAAACTGGAGAAAGCGGAGAAAAGGCTGCTGGAAAGAATTGTTGCCAAGGTTAAGAAATTGGGATCAAGTGAGGAATTCTTTGACTTGTTTGGCTATGACCAAGACGAGATATCGGAGATGGGAGAAGCTCTGTCGGCTGAGAAAGTTGGAGAGGTGGTTTTGGAAATTATGGAGTTTTTGGGGGGCAACCCCACGGCTTTTAAGAAAGGGAAAGATTTGTTGGCGTTGGTGATGGTGAGAGGAGGGGAATTTAAAAAGTATGAAAATGTATTTCTCCGTAGTTTGGAGACGAAAGTGGAGGCTGTGAAAAATGTGGAGGAGTTGTTTGATTTGTGTGGTTGTGGGAAGGAAATGGGGAAAATAAGGATTTAAGTTTTTTAATAAAAATAAAATTAAATTAGGATTTTTTTAAAGGTGATTATGTATATTTTTTTTAGAAAGATAAGCTAGGTTGCAGAATTAATTTTATAATATTTTATCCCCGTGTTTAAAAATAATAATGATTGGTAAAAAAAATATTTTTTTATTAATTATCCACCTTGATTGATTAATTAAAAAAAATAATGAACCTTTTAAAGCTTAATTTGTTATACAATTACTCTAATTTATAAATTTTATAATAGAATATATACATGTATCACTGAAACTATCTTTAACTAGCTATTATGTATATTTTTTTCTTAAACAAATAACACAACACTCCTTATTCTCAAAAAAAATTCAATAACACAAAAAAATTCTATTTATAAATAATTATTTAAATTCCGACAATCATCTTTTCCACCCAACAATTGCTCCACATTACATACCACAAATATCACTAGTCCCACGACAAATAACCATAGAAACAAGGTGCACATGAATGATGTGCATTCTGAAGCGATAACCATGGCTGTTTTACGTTTAGCTCGAGGTGGAATTGCGGGGGTGGCAAATCGTTTTCCTTTTGTTGGTGGTGATGGTCTCCTTATGGCATCCGCTTTGCTGAACATGGAAAATTCCCAAATCATCATGCAATTAAATATTGATAAGCTTGTTTCCTTAACAATAGGAACGGGAAAGTCCCATCTGTCCTCTTGATAAGCCATTGAGTCCTTCCTAAAAAAATATAATTAATTAATTAATTATCTAATTAAAACATTTCAAATTAGTGTTTTTTTTATTTAGTTTGAAATGCTTACTCAGTTGTTCGAGATTTTGTGCAATTATAATCACGATGCTGGGTAATATCTCTCCGGATTTGGATCCCTGTCGCGCTGTATTTAAACCTATATCGGTGTTCCCCTTTGGCCTGCTCAATAAGTTCCACTAAATTTATCTCATCGTCGAACTAACAATTAAAAAATAACAATTAAAAAACTAAATTTTTTTTAAAAATATATATTTTTTATTATTATTTTTAAATTTTTACCTGATAACCCGGTAACCTAAAAATTTGCACATGGTTATCATCATCTCCATCCAACCAAATTGTAGGCACCTTCTGCTCCCCAACTTTGGTGAGCCCCCCTCCACAAATAACCAACAAGTCATTTTGCTGACACACCTTCACCAAAATCTCCGCCAAGCCATCAAATCCTCTAAGTTTAACCACCTTCCCCTTCGAAGGGCTCTCAAAATTGACCAGTCGTCCCTTCAAAACACAGCCTTCCCTATACGGATTGTAACCACCACTTACCTGGGATATCCTCACCTATAAAAAAAATAATTAGTCCATTTAAATTAAATATTTTACTTTAAACTTTAATTAATTATATAAAAAAATTAAGAGAAAAAAAAATCTCACAATATAATCAGCTGGTAATAAATCCAACCATTCATTTTTTTCAAAAAAGGGGTTCTCTTGAACAATTTCATTGACAAACTCAGTAAAAATTTCATTCGACTCAAAGTCTGTGTCGCCGTGAACCAGGTCAGCACTCCAAAGGCTCCATAGCGCCCAGTTTTTAAAAGAAATGTCCTCCTTGGCTCCCCCAAAAAAAGATGAGCAGACGTCCTGGTAATCCGTCTTCTTCTTCTTGGGTTCCCCGAGATTCCCAAATGGAAACCGACT
>JAQFZG010001977.1:0-18463 GCA_034695465.1 Entomobrya nicoleti
ATGCTGTATGCATTAATGCAAACCGGAAAATTACTTTTAAATATTTTTTTCTTCCAGTTTTGTTTATTGTGTGTGGCGATAACGTGGGGACATATATTATATGCCGGGCGTATACTCAGCGCAAGGTATTCAGCAGCCGCGTTTCCAAACAAATTCAACTAACTCTGTATGGGATGCCACCTTCTTGGCAAAGGATGAACACAACATGATTTAATCGAATGCGTATTAACGTTGGTCTCATTTCACATTTTTATGTTGTTATTTTCGCAAGTTAAAAAGTAGCAGTTTTTAAATTATTGCTCCCCCTATTTTCCAACTCCAACCCATTTTTAACTCTTAATTGTCTTAACTGCGAGAACTGCAGCTACAAAAGAAATATAAGCTGTTATCATGGCGGAACACGTCGCTAACCCGATCCAGGTAATAAATTAATACATATGCCACACTGGATGAAAATGTACTTATGCAATGCTACTTTTACTTTTGTTGGTATTACAGGATCGCATGAAAACTGTATACAATCTCGTCGTTAATGATCTCAGCACGGAACATAACAAGAGTTCTCCTACGATCTCTGCTATAAACAAACTCCACGAGAAAGCCCTGAAGCAAGATGAGAAGAAATTATCAAATGCTAATAAAGTAAGAATACTGTAGTTATAATCAAGCAATTCAGTCTAACTGATAATTAATATTTTGAACAACACCGATATTTTCCTGACACGTATTTTTTTTGTTAACTCAGCAAAAACTAAAAGATATGTACGCGACCGCCCTTTCAGAAGCTTTGAAGGAAGAACAGGTAATTTGCCAAGCTCTGGAGAAAATTTACGAAATCTATGCCATCAAAAATGAACTCAGGATCAAAGCCAAGTCTCTTGGAAGTAAGGATACCTTTCGCCGTGCAGTGCCGAGCCGAGGAGCTCTAATGAAGGCATTGCAATTGGCTGCGCAGACCATGCCACTGTGGACTGGTAAACTGGGAGAAAAGCCACCTGCGCTTTGTGGTGCAGTCCCTGCTGACTTTAGCTACGTGGCAAAAGTGGGGGACATGGTTGCAGCACTTCAAAGATCTCCTGAAGGGGACGACAACTGGATTTTGGCGGAGGTTGTAACCTACAATGCAACTACAAGTAAATATGAGGTTGATGACATTGATGAAGAACAAAAGGAAAGAATCACGCTGAGTCGTCGCAGGGTTGTTCCCCTGCCATTGATGAGGGCTAACCCAGAAACTCACCCAAAAGCCCTGTTTGAAAAGACGAGCATTGGTACAGAAGAAATATTCAGATGCAATACTATTACTATAAAGCTTGATGTAATTAACGATGTATATATTTATTTGAACATATTGTTTTAGTAATGGCTTTATACCCTCAAACTACATGTTTTTACAAAGGGATTATCAATTCTTCTCCATCCACTCCACTTGATGAGTACGAGGTTCTCTTTGAAGATTCGACCTACCCTGAGGGATACTCTCCTCCGTTGCGCGTTGCCCAAAGATATGTGATAGCCCTCCGAGATAAAAAGGCCAAGTAATCATTGTTGAAGGCTCGAGAAAATATATGTACCAAATGCATTTATCACCGAAATAAATTTTTAACTTTTACGGTGTGTTCATTTTTAGCAATGTTAGTGTTCAATATTTGTTTTGTTCTCTTGTAATGTATACTTTTATGAAATGGGTGTGGTAGCGGGTAATGAAATTGGAACTAATATTATATGCGTCTTGTGTAGTTTTACAAACTGAATCATATTTTGTATATTTGTATTTTCTTACAACAATAAATCTATACAAGTACTATCGTATAATTTACAAAGAACGTCTGCGATTTACAATGAATCACTTTTAATTTTAATCTGGTCTATATGACCTTAATATGGAAACTTGACTACAGCTTCAAATGATGTAATTAACCTCCAAACTGCATTACGTGATTGGCTTTTCCCTTCACTTTTGGTATTGTGGGAACTTCTTTCCAAAGTCCGATTCTGAAAACCCACGATCATAGTATTGATGCGGTTCCTTATCTGGACTAACCACAGGGTATCCAGGCTCCCCAGGATAGACTGCCTTCTTTTGTCTAATGACACGCCAGCGACCTTTTCCTTGCCAGTCCTTAAATTTTTTAACAAGTTTCAACTTTATAACTTTCCTGTTTCACATAAAATTAACTAATGGAACTACAAAGTAAACATAATGTTCTTTCTTAACTTACGTTTGTGTTGTATTTGAAATAATAAACTATGCCCATCGTCATCCAGCATCCAAGAAGAAATCTTCCGGTGTAAAATCGGAGAGTTCCAGCTGCATGTTCGCCCTGAAGATCAAACGAACCTCATTTATTAAATGACCTTATAAAACATCTTTGAAATGATTTTATTTATTTAAACTACTAACTACTTACCGTTAACCTTGCAACACCTTTCTCAAAAATAAAATCCAATGGAGCCCTGTATAATCTTCTGATTGGGTTCAACATTTCCTTCCTCTCAGCCAAAACATACTGAGGCTCATTTGGATGCAAAACCTGATCGTGTAACCATTTCTTTCTCCAGGCCCTTTCCGCTGCGGTCATGCCACTCAGCCGTTCCCTTTCAGAAACCACTCGCCCGGCAATACTCATGGGTTTTACCCCACCAGTTTGCGAATTCAGACTTTGGCCACCCATTTTGTAGGCCTACAAGTAATCAGGAACTTTCAAACGGTTTGATTTTAATTAAATAATTTCACTTTCTACTGCCAAAACTTGAGAAAGAGTAGAATGGTCATCCGCTCCTGCTGATATTGTTTAGTTGATGTTCAAAACAACATAGTGTATTTACAAAAAAAATGAGTGCTTCAGCTGTGCGCGCTGTGTATTTGCCTCAATGCATGCGGATGTTTTCATGCTTTTACAGATACCCCAGCGTGTTTTAGCACAACATACAGCAAAACACAGATGATCGTGAAGTATTGTCCATTTTGTGATTGCAGTGATCGCATCACAAGTTGGTCACTATAACTGAATTTCATTTTTAAATTGCATCAAAATGGCGTCCAAAATTGCTGGGACGGTTTTAAAAAGGGTAAGCTAGTCAAATAATGATATAACTTTTGTTTTCGCCAAACTAAACAGTAAACTAATTGTAATCAGATTGCGTTCCCTGGAACTCTAGGTTAAGAGTAATTTGTCTTTGGAAGTGGTACTGGATATCGCCATCGCCTATAACGTATTTAAGCAATTACTTTTAAGTTTCAATGTTTTTCTTTTCAGTCAACTGGTCTGACTGGTTTGGCAGTGGCAAAGAATCCTCATCACACGTTGGGGGTACTTTACAGTAAAACGCTGCGTGCGTTACAGAAAATTCCAACAGATGCAGCTTACAGAAAGTACACTGAACAAATTGTTCATCAACGTGCTGCTCTAGTCAAGGCGGTAGGCAAATACACAATTAAGATATTTTATTAAATGCCGATAGTGGGATGACAAATATAATAATGACCATCTTATCAATATAATTAATTTTACAGAATCAAAATATCGACGAGCTGGAAAAGAAAATAGGATGTGGGCAAATTGAAGAAGTTATAGTTCAGGCGGAGAATGAATTGAGTCTAGCCAGAAAGATGGCGGAATGGAAGCCTTGGGAGCCTCTTCAATCTAACCCTCCTCCAAATCAGTGGAAATGGCCGGTTTAAACGCTTGTCTAGTGTAGATAATAAATGATTAGTGTTCCTTGTAGTTAACATTTGCAACGTGACATTTGCAACATTTCGCCAACTTATCAAGGTATGCAATACTTTTTTCTGTATGTGAAGTGTAATTAAAACATGAATTTTCTAGTACAGATGGATTAATTCACAGTGCAAATCTGATGCAAATTTGTTTAGTAAAAAATCATGTAAAGTATTACTTAATAAAATTCAGTTTGATAATTCAAAGAGTTTATTTTCATTCAAAATAAGAAATGAGTTCTATCATTGACATCATTCGTGAAACAGAAAATGCTCTAGTGTAAAATTAACGAATTTATTAAATAAAAGTAGTACGCATAATAGAATCTCGATTACAAACTAACTATAGTTTTACCAAATAAATACATTTATACTTTGCTGCACGTTACTAAATTTCTGAAATACTTAAAGTACACAGTATACCTATTACCTTCCTGACATGATGTATTATATTACGTAAACTTAATGTTAGCTCGTAATTTGCCCCTTTCACACCAACCCCATACATTTCAGTATGTTCACTTCTACATTTCAACAAATACATAAAACGGTTATAAGTTGCTTTAATCCGACTAAAGTTAAGTATCATTTATTTTGTAAGCTGATAACATTCAAGTCATTCATTTCATAAACTAAATATAAATGTTATGTAATATATAAATATAGAGTATTCCGTGAAAATAGGTGCTTGTATTCAACCATACATACTAGCTAACTTTGCATGCTACAAATAGCCTGAAATACTTACTAATTATTTATTACTGGTGAAATATCATTAGAAGGTACTGACTGAATAATAGAGTGAAATAATGCTATTTAAACTTACTATATGTATCTTAAGATTTGAACCCTAAATCATTTCATTTGCTTTATTTTGCACTAAAATTAATACACACACATTTTACACTAGTTCTAACGTATTAAACACCTTCGTGTTTGTAGTTACATTACATTAGATTTGAAAGATGGGTTTACCGTAACAATCACACATTGTAAATTAAATTCTGTCCATTCAAACAAGAGAACAATTTTATTCTAAAGGATCTTTGTAACATAATGATTTATTCGAATATTGGGAGAGTACATTTAGTTGTATACACAATTAATTAAAATTCAATAATGTATAATGTATTAGTATAACAGCAGATATGTGGATCATTGGAAGTCCTCAAGAAATCTTTATAGTTGCTTCTTTAGTTTAACTATATATGTATGCATATGTGTGATATTAAAATGTTACTTAACCTTCATATAAGTTATATTCACATTAACTGTATGTATACATTTTTTGCATGTGACCTTTTTAACTTTATTTAATCCGTTAGCATTAACCATTAATAATCATTTCTGAGAAAGGTTTTATTTTCCTACTAATTTTTTTACACGATCCAAAATAATCATACCAATAAATACAACAGCAGTCGTTCTAATTCATTTTTCGGAGTGGAGAAAAGAAAGTCAGTTCCTGGCTCCTGGGTAAACGTATCATGATACCCCAAAGAGTGGTAAAATACTGCGATAGGTGATGCTGATTGAGTGGAAGTTGGCAAGCGAAGTGACTATAATACTCTCTATAGATTTTTTGTTTTTTTGTTGTCTTCATGCTTATAAAACTGTGAAAATTATACTGGTAAAATTATAAATAACAAGCAAGCTACTCTTTTTCTTCATAACAAATCTCAAAACCCAATTAGTTGGATAAATAATCAAAAATAGCATAATATTTCGATAGGATTTCATCAGCAATGCAGTTTCGTTCAGGCATTTTTAGAACCCTGAAAAGTAATCTTTTTGATTTATCATTTTTCTGTTTTAACCTAAGCCGAACTCATAAACGTTGCGAATGGGATTGAACGCTGGTTTCCGGTAAAATAGTTCTTGCTCGATAGGTTCATTGACAAAGTGACGATTATGTGCTCTTCCAGTCATTCCTGCAGTTGGTGGCATCCATCTCATGGCTTGCTTGCTTTCTGTAATTATAATGACAACGAAATAACGAATATTAATTACACGAGCTGAAATTTTAAACAATCACAACACAATGGCAAATATACGGCCTAACGGTCAACGCATGACATAATAGTTTTCATCTGAAATTAATACAGGCAGACAAAATATGTGTATATTTTACAAAATTGACTTCAAGGTAGCTGATAATTATTATTATGGATGCATTTTTCTAACAACTCGTATGAGTCGTATGTAACTTTGAATGGTAAAAAGGGCATTGCGGAAAGCTAATGTCATATTTTTCATGATAAAAATAAAGCTCATTATGCATTTGAAAGCTGAAATAATTGTTTGACAAATTATGTGGTGTTACTACAATTAATACAATGTTAATTTTTTCTTGACATCGTTCGTAGGAGTATAAATATGAACGGGCTACACAATAAATTAGTACGCTATGGTGCATGCGGTGGAAAAGTTGAGATGCTTATTCGCTTCGTTTCATCATTTTAATAAGTGAGGCCCATGCCTTTGTATGTTCCCTATGAGCTGGAAATAATAAGAATGGGAATAACTCGTTGATTTCTACTTCATATTCTTCGATTTTTTTCATAATGGAACTTTATCTTGGAAGTTGTCTTTCTTTGAATATCAGCTACGATCCAACTTTCTTTTATGCAATTTTTATACAGTAATTAATGACAGAAGCTACAAATGGAACCCAACAGATTGAAGTGATCAAAGCAGCAATTTGCGTGGGATTTTACGGAAACGATTCATTTTAATTTCGCCTACGGTCAGATGCCACATGTGGGTTTTTGGTCATTAAGGGATAATCGATTGCCAACTGAGATTTCCCATTCGTTCTTATTTTTAAAAGGAAATATTTGTGCTTTGGCTTTGTAATGAGTAGAAAGGGTAACAATAATGAGAATTATCAAGACGGTGAAAGCAATTATTAGATAAAAAAAAGGTAGATGTATTATGCCACAAAGAACGCAGAAAAATATATAATTAATAGTTTACCTGGAATATGTGGAATGTTAGGAGTTCTCCCTTGCTCGTCCTCATTTCCATACAGGAACATTGCGTCTGCTCCAGATTGCCCCAAAAGAGGTCTCTCATTCTTTCCCAACTCGGTTTCCTCGCTGTCTTCCTCTTCATCATCGTCATCCAGTTGCAAAGCTTCCAGGTTGGAACGGAGGTGTTGAAAAAACTGCGGAATATTGCTTAGCGCTCCTGTAAAAATAAAAAGTAAAGTATGCATTAAACCAAATACAAGCAACCAAATGTCAAGTGGATTGGCTATGAAAGGTCAGTAAAGTCAAAATAGAATGAAGGCTTAAGCGATAAAATGAATGGACTCAACTACCTAATCATAATATTCACTGAAAATAGAATTGTATTAATCCCCCCCCCCATTTTGCTAATAATAGCGCTGACGTCTACAATGTTTTCCAAAGTATGCATGTTTTTACAACTTGTTATGTTTAAAACTTAAAATGCCACTTTGTTTCAATTCCCCAAATAAGTAACATGCTTTGAACTTTACTATCGTCTTATGATGTAAATAGACACATACAAAAGAGGATAAAAGTAAAGATAATTTTATATTCGTAAAAACCCTAAACAGTTGACATGTGATGTTAGGTCCATCGCATCAAAATAAAATTGCTAAAGTTGGACAAGGTAATGTTATCGCGTGGGCGGTAGGAAAGGAAAGTTACGAAAAAGGTCGTTCATAACAAAGCACGTCATTATGCTCAATTTAATTGAAATGGTGGTTTCTTGGGTATAGCGAGACAACACGAGCATTTTATGATTAAGTAAATAGCCTATGGATTATCAATTCAATACTACCTAGCATTTACACGTGAGGAAACAATGTGTGAGCTGGATATTGTAAATTGAAGTAACGCTACTCCACAACACCAGAGATTGACCTCCCATCATTTTGCACAACCCTTCGTAGTTTTGTGAAAGGATGTGATAATGATAGGCACCATTATGCAAAAGTTAACAGTGCAAAAATTCCATGAAACTCAGTGCATGTTTTTAATCCAGGAAACTTTTACGTAATACAATCTTTGATTCGTGTTAAGTTAATACCGACAAGAAACAACTTGCATGCTCTTCTACAAACTTTTCACTTTGACTGCAAAAAGCTGTCTTTTACAACATACTACTGCACTGCATAAACAACAATCAGCTAAAACTTACAATAAAAAAGTTACTTTATTGACCTTTACTTGTTATACATTACACAAGACTACAAGATACAGGACTTCCTTCTCGACCTCGATTTAGTTGGTCAATCGATGACCATGTTTAGAGATTGCATTCTTGAGTTTGTCCATTTTCCTTACATTTTGAATATCAAGATGCAAGTTTGATGTATTCCAAATTCGGAACAGTTTGCAAACATGAATTGATTGTCCATTTCTATATTCGATTTGCTTTTGCTAGTAAAAGTCCAGTTCTGAGTTTTCTCATTCATGATCATATACGATTTCCCTTGAGAATTGCATAAAGAGCAGAATTGCACCCATACTCCATGCATCCAAGCAAAGTTTCTTTTGTAATCTATTTTAAACGAGGTTTATGAGTATTTTCTATCAAGTGTGTCAGTTTATTTGCACTGCTGTTAGTCTTAGTCTCCAGTTTCTAGCACTGCGAAGTTGGAGAGGTTGGAGGAGTAGTGGAAGGAGGACCATCTTTTTGTTTTCCTTGTTTGCGTCAGTGTCTCTCTTAATTTACTCTATTCAGATCGTATTTCCTGCAGTTTCCTGGTCTGGTCAAGCTTACTCGTTTCATATTCATACAAAGCCTTTCTATATTTACCTATATGAAGATTCGAGCAGCACATATGTAAGAATACTAATAATAATAATATTCACCCTTTCAGCAATGTGTATGTAAATGTGTGTGTGTACACATGCAAATTATGGTATTTGTGCACAGTGTGTAGGATGTGCAATCAAATCATCATATATCATAAACCATAAGCCATTACCACTCAGCAGAGAGGTCACAGCTTCTTCCAATTTATCTCGCTACATATGTAACTCATTATCCACAGTTCACAAGAATCCACATCATCTCCATCCATTTTTTCTCTTTCTCATTATTGCCCTCCATACATAAAAAGCATGCTTTCCAAAGGAAATATATGCATACCAAAAAAACTGCGTACAAAGACGTTAAGCAGAATGGATATTTAAATATCTAGACCATAATTTTATGTGCTATTTGTCCAATCTTTTTGAATGATGCTTTCCCTTACGCGTGCACTGCATAATTAGCTCTTTTGTTTTCAGTACGCCTAATTTTTGGGATCGTGATTCGTGAGTCTACTATTATCACGTCTTGATTTCGCTACATGGAGCTTTATATGACAAAGAAGAAAGAATTCTATGGCCAATTACAAAGGCTCGTAGAGACCCACTACGAAGAGTGACGACCGGTTCGCATAACATTTCTTTCCATTTTTTGCATCCGAAAAATCAGATCACAGACCATGGAGTTGCAAACACTAGACCATTACCACACCAAGCGATATACATCGGTGTCCCGTCCTCATCTTAACATAGTCTCTTACCACACCACATAAATTTGAGTACTTGAGGGTTTGTGAGAGCCAACAGGCTGTTTCCGTTCTACTTGTATAGAAATATATTTTGAAAGAGTAACATGCTCAAGTAGTGAAATAGTCAAGCCCAAAAAAGCGTCTTTCTTTCAGCAATCAAAGAAGGCACGGACAAAACATGTCATACCTACGTATTTGATATATGGTTACTTGGAAGACGATACTGTTTCAAATTATATGAATGGATATTGAACGGAGTAAAAGCGACAACCATTTATATTTTACGTAGGTGCAACACACATACATACGTGGAAGTTGTTGCTCGTTCTTTAAAAATGAAAAAAACCTCTTCCGTTCCATTATTACAAGGATTACACTTACACATTCTTACAAGATGCAGAGCAAAATGCTCATATTACTTTTAGGGACACGACCTGTTCCAACTGAGCAACCGAGAAAACGACATTTGATAAAGGAAAAGTAGAAATTCAATCCCTTAAAAGAAAGGGTTACAAAGGACATGCAAACTTATATGGATTATTAAGCATGTAGTATTTACATTAACCTTTTGAGTTTTCATGTATTCTTTAGTCATACAGAACGAATTGGGTTCGTGGGACATAATCAATTCTGTTTTGTGGACAAGCCATTGTTGAACATGTTGCTTTTCCTTTGAGTATTGTTACAGTTCTCAATTACATTCCATCTCTCGTAAAAATATGTGGGCTAAGAAAACTATAAAGTTAGTATCATTGCATACTCAATGCAAACGGTAAGATGAGATGATAAAGTCTGTTATATGGTGAAAGTGTAGTAATTATGTATACATGAGCTCACAAGTAGAGCCACAAGTTAAACATACAAAAATGCATATATATAAAGTTCCACTAGTATAGACTAAAGACACCCTCAAAACTTGCATAATAAGCTTTAAATATCGTACATTAAACCTTTCCCACTTTTCTCCAATCTTGATTATCTCTAAAGTTGATAGGAACATCTGCATGGATTCCTGTTCCTATACGGATTCCTACTTTCTCTTTGCTCACAACAACTTGGATCAGTATTTAGATGGATTATATGTACCTACATATATCGTCTCACAACTCCCCGAGGACTTTCAACATGATAACTCCACATGGTTTTCATGAAATAATGACCGCAAAATGGCTAATTAATCTATATAACTGACTGGGAATATTAGGATACTTATAAGTGTGATTGCACATAGTGTAGCTTTGATGTAAAAGAAAGTAAGCAAAAACCAATGTAAAAATTGAAAGTAAAGAGAAATGGTGAAATTAGGATGAAAAGTCGTATGCATTCATAAAAGTGTTTTCCTGCGTGATCTGGTTGTGACAGGTCTTTTTTTGTTGATTGACTGACTCTTTTATTTATTTTTTGAGTGCCATTTTATTTTCCCTTTGAAACACAACAAGAGCCGCTTTGAAAATTACTGGAAAAGTGAAAGTAAACATGGTTAACTTACTTGCACTGATGAAAGGTGTGAAAGTGGGATCCTGCTCTTCGTTTTCCAACTCGTCGAGTGTGGGATGACGAACAACTTCGTTTGACTTGAGACTCAGCATTCCAGCCAAAGGGTTGAGTTTTGGGAAGGACGTCATAGAACGGATTGAATAGGTACGGGTGGCAGGTCCTCCAGCAGCAGCAGCACTACCGCCTACTCCTCCGTGAAAGCGTGACATTCTTTGTTGATATTTATGCTTGAATGAGGGATATGGAAAAAATCCTCCAGAGGTTGCAGCAGAACCGACAAATTGCTCTTGACCGTCTATGGACTCCGGAGCGGAGGTAGCTGATAAACCAGAAATGTCTCTTGATTTGCGAACTGTTCGACAAAAGAGGAAAAATAAATAAACTTAATTAATTTTCAAGATTTAAATTACTTTCGAGATGAAAAAACTGAGTTTACTCACCATATGGAGCGGATGTGGAGTCTAATGCAGTCAATGAATTTGATGATGGTGTTGATAAAACTGAAGATTGTCTAATTAATGATGCTGCATTACAAATGATTGGTTGCCCAAATCCAACCAACGTCAGTGTCAAATACGTACAGAAAATATGGCTAAAGAGCTTAGAGTAGCTAATTTGAATTTTGTTATTAGTAGGCTTATTCATTATGAGAGAAAATTAATACTTTTCCCTAGAAGACTGTGTTAAAAATAGATTTTTATTCTAAAAGTATTATTCTGTTGATTGACACTTTTCTCTTTAAAAATTAATTGGATTTTTAAAGACTTTGTATGTAATCTTCTCTTAATCCTTATCAGCTTATGGTTTGTGTAACTTTGCCTTGTTTGCTCAATCTTATTTTTACAGTTACTCTGCTAGTTAATGATTTTATTTTTTTGATAGAAGCGAATATTTGTGAAAAATATAAGGTTTGCTGCTTTCTTTTACTTTAAAAAGTAGTGTGTTGAGTGTGCCTCTTGAGTACGTAAATGTGTCACTCCTTCCGTGTCCACGTCAAAGTTTGGAATGAGTCGTTTTTCAGGTGGAGATTCTACCTTGTTCTAGGACACCCAACTATCAAATAAACTTTTATTTCTTTACCTTATATACTTTTACTAGATCTGGCAAACCCCTCCGAAAAATCTTGTCATCTTGTTCATCAGTCAAATTGCCAAATAATATGTGGCGTAATAGATTCCTAATAGCGTATTGGGTATTCAAAGAGTTATGGAAGCAGGCCTCTCTCTCTTTCGTCTCTCCTCGCTATGATGATCACTCTAGCTTTAGCGAACGTTGAAGACTAAACGTGAAACAGAGATTTAGGGATGATGATGATGGGTATGTTTACTAGCCTAAAGGTGGTTGCTTGCAGATTCCCTTTCCACTAGTTGGTACTTCTGGTAGCAGTAGTAGTGGTCGTTTTGTTGGGTGGTTGTTGGGAATGCGTCCAACTACTTGTTTTACTGCATATCATCATTTTTGGTTCGTTCGTGTGGCTACTATCCCTCTCTATACATTATACAATATCATGTTGCAAAATAGTCGTGCTACTATGTGTATACGATACGATACGACTGTGGACTACGCTACAACCACGCAAACTTTCCCCATTCTAAGCATTTTCAAGCATTTTTTATTATCGCTCTTCATCTTGATATCTTCCTTCGGATTCACATTTCGCATAAACCATTTTACGTGAGACTATCATTATCATGGGAAAGGAAAACCCCGTTTGCATTCAGTGTACTCATTTTGATTGCTGCCTTTACGCTTTGAAGATTGGGAAATATGTAGTACTACCACACTAACTGTGCTGTTATTATTTAATGCATGTTAAAATGTTCAGCCAGCCAAGTCAGCGCACAAATAACGTTTGCTTGCGTTGCAATATTTAGTCTTCCGGTTGGACTCAAAGCAACATGGCGTTTTCTGGTGGGTAAGGGAAAATAGAATCCATTCGGCTGGCAATAAATAAATAATTTAGTAAGAACCACAGAGAAGCAACAAGCTTTTGATTTATTGGATCACTCGCTTTGCTCTCCTATAGTCCTGTGGAATCAAAAACAGAGATTCAAGGTGTTGTTGATGAAAATGAGTTAGAATTGAAAAGCCTATGAAGTTTACGAAATGTAAAAATATGTTTTAAATGTAAAGGCGATAGTAGAACACTTTCTCCAATTTAGCTGGAGGCATAGCATAAATATAAGTTAAATGTATGGAGGTTCTCCCTGATCTTTGATCTTTGCTTGGTTTTGGTAAAACAATACTTTAATGCTGATTTATTTTATGCCATGCTATGGTTTGTAATATATCATGTGTGTGGGTTTTTGTAGATGCTTTAAAGTTGAAAAGATGTGTGAGCGAGATTCTTGGCAAGATGCGGTGTTGATGCTGAGTCTGAATTAAGTTAAGCAAAACGTCGAATCATGTATCTATTTATAAATGAATTTAACTTTTAATATAAATTTAATTGAAAAGCTGGATCATAACAAGAAGTTAGAAATCTGGTAATTCAATTGCTTCTGAATTTGGAGAAAGTAGGGGAAAGCAAAGTGGATAATGTTTGTTTTCAATTAAAATGTGAAAAATGCGTAGTCGCAAATCAGTACAGTCAAAACCGTGTGAATCATCTTTACTGGGAAGGGGTGTGGAAAAGTACTTTTTCATACGTTGGGCTCAGAGTTTAGACACAATTTCAGGGAAAAGAATAAACGGGAAGTGTCAAAAAAGAAAGCAATGCGAGAGCAAGATGTAGAAATACTAGGTATTTATTAGTCTAGTGCGTACATCGCTCTTTCCAGCCAACACATGCATTGTAATAACAACAAAAAGGAATGTAGATGATTATGATGATAAAAACAAGTAGCCTTTTTGGTTTTTGGCTGCGGTAAGGTTTACTTCTCTGACTGAATTGAACATTATAGTGACTTTATAAGTTATCCTGCTTTTTTAACAAAAAAAACCCGAATGTATACAAGCTTATACTGCTGGGGTGAATGTAACCTAGTTCATGTTCATGTTGTTTGATCTGATGCCAAGCTAAATTGTGAATGAATATATTTTTCCGAGAATGCATGTGTACTTTTTCTTTCTGTATTCTTATGAAATAATCATAACTATAAATTTGGGATTTTCCGGGAAATCGTTGCAAAGTGTTGTAACAAAGTTTTCTTGAAGTGACAAGCTGGTTTCAAAATGTAAAATGTATGTACATGTGTACTTATGTAAGTTGTAAACATGTTCTCATGTTTCAACATTTTCTCATTCTCAAACACATGCCGTTGCATTTAAAAAAATCCACTGTATAGTAAAATAAAATAAATAATTAGTAATAATTATAATAAAGGTACATAAAGTATTGATTTTTTCAATGAAAGCTAATCACTCTTCCGCAAGAGTAACCAATTTTATTTCCACTCATTCAATTATTTTCAGTCATTAGTCAAAATGAAGTTAAATTTTCGAGGTCAACTTTTACAACGGAATGCACTATATTATATTGCGAGTTGTTTTGCCAGGTACGTAGGTGGGTAATTAAACTACAAAATAGGACGATATTCGCTTCATAATATTTTCACCAACACCTTCTTCTGTTCCAAAAACGACAATTTTGCATCATGCGACTATTGCCACTGAAGAATCACATCATGCAATAGTTGTTGGTGCGATGCCATAACATGACGTAAGAAGCGTGAAAGTGGGGGCTGAATGCTTCATTATAAAATTCGGAGTATATGAAAATTATGTCATTCAGAATACCATATAAGTGAATGATTTTTTTTCCTTAAACGGGTTAGATTGTAGTTTGCACTATTAGAGTATTGGATAAGGATAACGATGAATTCAACAGACAGATGATAATTGCATATTATCATTATCATGTAGACATAAGTTTGATTAAAAAAAGATTGATCACTGAACTAAAAAAAATCAATTAATGATGGCAAGAGATTATTATATCTAGTAGGGGGAAATCAATTTTGAATATGACTGGTCAATATGTTTGTAATTTCGTACTAGTATCTACATACTATGTCATCTCATGATTTAATTAATGATAAAATTATTGATGTTTTTTTTGAAGATGATAATTTGAATAATAAGCAATTTATGATAGTTATTCAGAGCAGTGTATGACGATAGCAAAATATAATTAGATATGTAAATTATTTGAGTTTTCTATTTTAAGTATAATTAGGCGTTGATGATAAGAGAAATAAAAAAGAATAAAAAGGCAAGACTTTTTTTTATTATAAATTGATGAAAATTTCAGCCTTTATTATCAAAAAACTTTCAAAGTGATTGGTGTTACTGAAGATTTGGATTTGTATAAACAGACGACATTTGAATATAAAGTGTATATAAAATATTTAGGAAATAGTAGAAATGGATTCGAACATTCTTAATTTTGATAATTTGGTCGATCTTCGGATTCTAGATCTTCATCGTCTTAATTTAGGGACTCAACTTGTAATTTCAGGGATATACGCATGCGTGGCAATAAGATGTACCGTTTAGTCCTCCAAGTCCTTAACCTTTCGTCCACCCACACCATCCAAACTTCCTGCAGTTCTAGTACCCTCTCTGGATGTCATGGACGTGACCTCTCTGTCAGTGTTAGCTTGTCCTGCGAAACCTTTGATTTTGGCTCCACCAATTCCATCATCGAATCCTCCAGCAGCAGGAGGGTATAGTTTGACATTGAGACCATTGTCTTCTGTGGGGTGTCGTTGACCGTAACCACCACCACAGAATCCGCCACCACCACCACCACTACCACCACCGCTTCCAGCTGCCGGATGGTCACGATCGCAATTATGACATACGGGAGGTTCTGGGATTGCAGCCAATCGTTGTTCCAATGTTCCTTCCAGAGGAGCACGTGGTATGAATGTAGAAACTGAGCTGTGAGGTTTATTATTGTTAGCACCGAAGGGACAAGGTGGTGGTTCTGGAATTGAAGCCAAACGCTGATCCAGGCTAACATTCATCATCTGCGAATTTTGAGAACGGACCATGCCCAATTGTGATTGCATTTGAGGTGGAAAGCCACCACGTGATTGTTGAGGGGGAAAGCCGCCACCACCGCCTTGTTGATTTGACATACCACAGGGCGAAAAGCCACCACCACCTTGTTGAGCTGGGAAACCACCAGGTAATTGTTGAGGTGCACCTTGTTGGGGGAATCCACCGGCAGATTGTTGACAGTTACCTTGCTGAGGTGGAATACCACGGCCACCACCTTGTTGAGGGGGAAAGCCACCACCTTGTTGAGGGGGAAAACCGCCACCTTGTTGAGGGGGAAAGCCGCCACCACCGCCTTGTTGAGGAGGAAATCCGCGACCAGCACCTTGCTGAGGGGGAAATCCAGCACCACCACCTTGTTGAGGGGGGAATCCGGCACCACCACCTTGTTGAGGGGGTAATCCACGACCACATTGTTGGGGTGGTAAGCCACCTGCTCCTTGTTGAGGTGGATTATTCATTGTGTCTCCGACAGTTGGTGGATTAAATTGTTGGTAACCAATTGCCCGCTGAGAAGAACTTGATTGTTGAAAACCACCACCGGAATTATTTATGGGTTGAGGTTCACCGAGTCTTTTCTGTCGAACAAGTTTTAAACAATGAACAACTGCCATTTGTAATGCAGCAAGACATCTGTCTTCACATGATCTTATATTTGGGTCAGAACGATTTGGACACAGTTCCTCCAGCAACTGAGAAATTAGTCCAACAAAGTGACGTACAGAGGGCACATTAGGAGCGTTGTTAGCAGAAGAAGGCACACATGCCAGGCCCCCTGGGGCATCCGACTGCGGCGGGGATGGAGCTGGACCGAGTCCTCGGGTTGCAGCGTTATAATTACTTTTACTTCGTTGTAATATTGCTCGAGCCACTTCGATTCCAACTACATCTGAAGTACACAAAAAATAAGATTTTTTTACCATGCATATAAACTTTTACTACAATTTTTTTGTAGTAAAAGTAGAATAAGGCGTTTTTTACATTGGGGATGGGATTTCGTAAAATCATCCAGCAACCCTGCACCGTCCATGCGAGAAACAATGTTAAGGAATTGGTCAAGATCGTAACCACCTATCGAAAAATGCATCATAATGTTAAATGCGCGAACGGTCGAAATGTTCTTATGTTAAAGTTTTTATGGCATTATTACAACTTTAAGCTTACCATTGCTTGGTGTTGGTTGTAACGCCATTTTGATGTAATAAGTTCTACCGGACGGCTAATTAAAGACGGAATGGATGGTGTTTTGTTTTGTTCAGAGGAACGTGACTGGAGCAGGAACCTTTGAAATTATTGGAGTAACGATGAAAAATCCCGATGCATTGCTAACTACAGAGAAGAAAGTTGGACACAAACAATTTCATGTTTGGTGTAAATTTGTACGTACTACAAATTTTATATTAAGATTTTTAAACGGCAAAATTTAGCAGTAGTTGGTCTTTCTTATGGATGTCAAACTTTGCGAATAGAATTTATAAAGTGAGCAGTTAGGAAGCACCATAAGAAATAACAGGGGGGAACTGAACTAGTTTCCAGGTGAAAATTTTGTCCACAAACCAAATGAAACAATGCTGGGAAAATGTCTGACTTTGAAAAAAGTTAATCAAAAACTGCTGGTGGGGCTTGAAGTAACTTTCAGTTGACGTATTAATGCAATATTTCCATGCTTCAGGCTCAAGCTTTCGTAGCTTAATTACGTAATGCCATTTGCATCATTTCCAAATTATCCCATGAAATTAAAACAAATACATATTACATAAAAAACGTAGTTTCGGGTGTTGTGTTGGGTTAAAGATTGCAAATTATTGTGTGTTAAGAAATTTCAATGACAAAACTAGGTCATCCAAGTTGTGATGATTATTTTCGAAGTGGGCGTGAAATATTTTATTTCAAACCAACAACGTCAATATAGCGTGCCATTTTTGTATTGTAACTTTGAAGCAAGTGCTCGTTGAAATGAAGGTCTACAAAGCAGAGTACGACAACTTGTAGAAATCTCTAGTTCTGACAACTTTATGACAATGTGTTTTCTTACGAATTGCAAAATAATTAAATTACATGGTTAAAAAGTCAATAATTAATGGTTTTCATAATGTTTAGTCTGGGTTATACTGTGAGCAAGAAATTCATTATGAAATTATGAACAAGAAATTCATTGCTTACGCACTGCTAACTTTACAAATTAGTTCGAACAAATGGTAGCGGGTAGCGTTTTTTTTGGCCTTTAAAAAATCATTAAGTTGACAGAAACTACGCGTGTATTCTTAGGACTTCTGAAGCCAGGAAATATTTTGTTTTGTGAACAAATCGCTTGATTTGATGTAGTATCAACTGTCAACTATCAACCAACCAAAAATATATTTCATTTGAAATCCTTATCCTTTTTACACCCAATTTAGCAATTATTTGTGTTTGCATTGAATTGGATTGTTAGTTGGAATAATTACTTCTTGAACATGAATGCAAACTATTAGTTTTGTGCTCTTATTTGATAATATTATCTTTCAAATTACCTATTACACAATTTTCTCTTGCATAATTAAGTTAACTTGTTAACTGTTAACAAATATTATCAATCGATTTTTCCAAAGAGTTCACTAATTGATGTTACATAAACGTACATATGAAAGTTTTCTATGCAGTATGAAACATCAAATAAAATAAAATATGTTGCATTTTTTTCCTGACTGGGAAATCTGTATGAG
>JAQFZG010001978.1:0-18461 GCA_034695465.1 Entomobrya nicoleti
CAGAGAATCTATATCCTTCTAAATGTTCGATAATGATATCTTTTCCAAAATAAACTGGCTGATTTCGTAAACGCAGCCGACTATATAGTTGAAGGGCAGTGTTTTCTGGGAATATTACAGCTGCCTTTTTACATGTTGATACATGTGCAAACATAACTGTTACAGAGTTTTTCAAGTCTGAAACCATTTTGGAATTATTTAAGTATTTCCACAAGTTGTCTGAAATATTATCGACGATTTTGTCAAAATTTTCTGATAAGCCTTGTTTCCATTTTATCCTTATAATGTTTAAAAGATAGGATACTAAATGAAATGGGATATTGACGTGATTTTGAATAGGATTTTCCCGAAGATCTAAATAACTCTTTAGATTTTTATAAAACATGGAAGGCACTTTTATTGGGCGAACCAATATTTCAAAGTTTTCATCAATTAAACTATCAAAAGTGTCAAAACGTTTATAAGGTGCATTCATAGTTAGTTTTGTAATGTTATCTCCCTTATAATAGTTACCTATAACAAGAAATACAAGTGGAATGGATGCAAATGACAGAACGAACGCCGGGTATTTCCTTAAATAAACGTTTGCAAAAACTCCAGACGATTGATCAACCAATCCACTATACATTTGAAATATAACATTTCCCCAACCAGTTTTGTAGCTTGATGTTCGAAATGGTTGGATTAAACATTTTAGTAGTATTGATAACGCAATACAAGAATATACTAGAAGCATCCATGTATAAATTTCAAATACATTAAGTAAATCCGTTATTTGGGCCATCCAATGAAATTGGTCCTCATGACAACTTACGAATCGCATCCTATCACTTCCAAATGATAATCCAAGTTCTTGAAATTGACCGTGAAGTGCGTTTAAATCTGGTTCCAGTTCTGGAAAAAGTTTTGGGTGATATTTTATTACTTTATTTTTCGAACACACGTTAATTTGATAACTTTTCCAGTTGTATCTATCACCAAGGCTGTTGGTTAAAGTAATTGTTAAATTTTGTAAAAGTATATGTGAAATCACATGATAATCTGCATAGTAATTTTGAAAACGTAAATAATTTTTGAAAGAAACTTTTTGTATACATTTTAGAACATCTTTTATTTTGGGTTCGCCGTGTTTTAATTCATCCGGTAGCAAATCAGCTGCAATTAAAAATAACAGTAAAGAAATAGGGATTAGACTTAACGGATAGCGTATCCTTTAAGATTCGCCGTAAAGATTCCTGACTGGTGTGAAACATGTTTATATATAAAGGTAATTATTGAAACGGATCACAAGGGTCACAGTAAAAACAAACTAGAAACAATTTTCTGCTGTGGTTTGGCAAAATTTCCAAAACCAGCAATGTTTCTGACATTTTTATTTCATATGGATAATTAAGAACAGTTGAGATCCACGTTTTCTTGTCGTTTTCTTCATAGCAGTATGACTCTTTCACAGTTTTGCAAACAAGTACAGAATATTGGGGAACAAAACTCACTGGAGTAACAAGGGAAGCTACCTGCCCTTTTTTGAAAATTTTATAACTGATAGCCATCCAAAATGGATCCTTTAATAGAAGTCCTTCTAGTTCATCTACTTTTGAATAGGCAGTTGGATCGTTTTTCAGGCTTGCTGGATAAAAATAAATATTTGTCTCACAATTTATGTTTTTACTTGTTATACTAAAGTTTTCAATGAGAGTTGAGCGCACATATGAAAAACTTAGTTCGTCTAAAAATAGATTCATTTCACTGGAATTCTTTGCTAGGAATTCATTTTTAAATCGAAATAAAATCATTTCTAGAAACGCATTTCCAATAGTTGTGTTCGGTGTAGGCTTCCATTCGAAAGGGAACAACATATCCATCTGTTCAAATGAGAAATAGCGAAGTAGTAAAATGGGCTCAGTCAGTATCAAAAAGTTAATGTCCACACCAGGGAAATTAATTAGACGTGATAAACATCTTGTGAAAATGTTAACTGAGCTGATATCCTTGTCAGTGCTGTGGTATAAATCGCTTGCTGTTAAAATTCCCGCTTGTGAAAAAAAATTACAAGAAAGTACAAAAATGTAAAATGATTTTCTGGCCATTTCAATATATTCAATTAAATATTTCTTGTATACAGCGATAGTTTAGTTACGTGTTTTCTTTGTTTCAACGGAATTCAAGTGTTCAAATAAGTTTATCTTGAAACGAAAGGCAAATGCCAACTTTTTATATAAAAAATGCTTGCATTATTAGTTTCAGAAGACATATCTGTTGTAAAGCTTTCACCTAATTGACAAACAGTGCTATACAGTTATGATTGAAAGCTACTCTATTTCGTTGTACATCATTGTAATAATATTTATAATTTATAATTTGTATTTTTTCTTTTGCAATAATTAAAATTAAATAAGTGAACAACTTCAAAAGGTAAGCAGGTTGGTCAATAATAAAGAGTATTTCTAATAAATAAGAGTACTCTTGTTTAAATAAGTAGTTTTTTTTATTTGACAATGTACTTGATGATGAAAAACTTCACTCTAATATATTAGAATTACGTTTTAAAGTACATGGTAAGATATTAAAATATTTTCGTAAAATTGAAAATTGTCTAACAATCATTTGATGTAAAAATATACGCTGATTTAATGAGCCTACGAATTATCAGTTGTGAAACTTTAGCAAAAGGAATAAAATGTTAAAAACATAGGATTCAATAAAAATTTCTTAGTATTTGTGAATGTAGTCATATATCGGCATTAAAAACCTAGAGTGTCATTTTACAGAAAACATAGAGAATTCGAATTCATTTCTAATATATTTTGTAATATTATTGTAGCTATTGACATTCAAGGGAAAACTTTGCGATTAATAATGCTACATCAGTTAAATCTAAATAATGGTGCTGCGGATACCCATATGTAAATAGCTTTTATAACGTTTCTGACATTATAACTGTTATTTCCTACATTACATATGCCTAGTGATTAATTTGATGACTAGGCAACTCATTTTGACAAACTTGTAAATCAACCTGTAAATTTCTAGCATGGAGATTATAATTGATCATATCTGATGGTCATATAACGAACAAAATAATTATGTTACCTTACATTCTTTTTTTCATTGGATTTGAATCGGGTTGAATATTACCAAAACTTTGCATGATCATCAAATTTTCCAACCATTACAAACCTCTTGACTCCAACGCAGCTGTAATGTTTTTTATAACATGAATCGGAACCATGTCACTTATAACCAATCTTATTTTTTCGGTATTAATCAATTGACTGACTACGTGTGTGTACGAGTTCTCTTTGTACACTTCCATTAAAAACCTGTTTGCAATGTAATTTGGAAGTAACCAAACTGAAATAACAAATATAATGCCTACGTTGTTTTAAAACCAAAAGTAAATTGTTGCACAAACAGAACATACGTATTTTTAGATGTAAGGATGATCTGCAGTTGCACATTTTAAGTATGTACTCGAGAAAATTGCAGATTGAATGTCCTGGTGTGTAGTTTACAGTAATATCAATTGGGATTCCGTCTTTGTGAAGCTTCAGGAGGCCATATATAATTGGGTACTTGATACTATCACAAAATCTAACGCAACGCAAAAATATATTTACAACATGGTCATATATGGGATTATGCTTTATAAAACTCTAACCTAGTTATCGTATATATATGCTTTAAACACACAACAACATATTACATAACCAACTGTAAGATTCCACTTTATCAGAAAATAATAGAGCGAGTGCTTTCAATATTTTGGCCATATTTAAAATATTATACTGATAAATACTGCTTTTACGTAAACGTTCCGCTTCTAACTAACACAATAAAGTTATTTATACATTTCCCTTTAACGTATTTTACTGGCCAACTTTTATTTTACATTATTAAACATTTTCTTCCTCGGGCCAAAAACTGACATAACGCAAGCCTGAGTTAAGTGATATCAGTCAACTTAAATAATTTAAACTTAGAACTTTAGAACAACACGTGTTTATTTTCTGCGTATATTTTCTATTACGTGTTACCCACAATTTCAATTATTTAAAACGTTTAAGCCAGAGTCAAAGTTTTCCCTATAATTTCTTTCTTCGTTCACGTACAATCGACTACGACTGGTTGAATAAACGCAAACATGTTAATCTGTACAGACTTAATATCCGAACTCCAACAAATTTCAGAACTTGTTGGAAACTGGAATCTACTTCCACTACACTATCCGTACAAAGTTTTTATTAATAAAAATAAAGAAACGTCGATTTTTTGTGTTCATCCTTCATTTTTGAAAGTAGATTGGTTATACCAAAGCTTTCTGCTAATCGTTGGAATTTTCCTTGGAATTTGCAAAGCGTACTTTGAAACTACTTCTATATTCGATCGATCTGTAGTTCTTTTTTTCGTATTTTTTGCAATTACCTTTCTCATATCTACATTTTTTCACAAAAGAGAAGCAAATAACTTTTGCAGTTTTATAAATCGACTAATAATATTTGAAACTCAACTATTCACTAACCAGCCTTTCCAATCTGAGTATTTATACTGGGCAAATGATAAAACTTTAATTTTGGTAAAATATGTATCCAAGCTTGTGACACTTGTTTTACGTAACCAATGCATTGGACATGCCTTATCTTGTGCAATATTCCCCGGAGTTTCCTGGAATTTAGTTCCATTATCTGTTATAAATTATTTTACCTTTAATTTCAACAATAACGTTTTGTCAATATTTTTTGAAATTATAAAACGAGTAATATTATTTTTCTATCTATACATTACATTACGAATATTAACAAATTGTGCTTCAATTAATATGCTGATTCACATCCTCATTCCGACCTTCAGTGTAAGTGCGTCTTTGAAAACTTTGCAGCATAAATTAGCATATTGTAAATCAACCGAAAACATTCTTAAAACTTTGCAAAGCTATAGGCAAATCCAGCTTCTTTCTACGATTTATAATAACATACATCGAAAGAAGTTATTACCCAATTTCATTTTTGGAGGAATCGTATGTTTCTCCGTGTCTGTGTATATCCTAATTTCAAGTTCATCTTCTATACACTTTAGTGCTCTTATAATTTTTACAAACTTAATTGAAGTGGGTATGTTTTGTATTCTGGTGTGTTTGCATTTTGCAGCAATTTTCAATACGATGAGCGTTCTAACATTAGCCAAATTTAGGAAAAGCTTGGCGAGCACAAACAAAGTAATTTTCACCTTAAAAGGCATAGCATCTAAAACTACTGAACTATCTAGAAGGAAATTTATGAGAAAATATTTGCGCTCTTTGAGTCCACTAAAGATAAAGTTTTTACATCGCAATTACTTTGATCGTTGTACTCCACTTATATTTTTTAAATTGTCGGCGAGACTTGCAATTCAACTCACATTAGTACAGAAATAGTCGGTTTTGGTTTGTAAATTTGATCTTCATTTTCGTAGTTGATTCTATATAGAAGTAATATTTACATATGCGTATTCTTTTTAACGCGTCATTATCAAAATATCAATAATTTGACCAATACAAAAAACTAAATCCGTGATGGAGTTGATTTCCACACCTTTGAGAAACATTTTTCTTTATCGTAAGTTATTAGCTCGCCACATATTTCCGGGCGATACCTTGGATAAGAATTTCAATTAAATTTTGAGATTTAAGTACCTATGCTAAGTTTATTTTGGGGGATGTTTGACTTGGTTACTCAAAATGTGTGTACCCAAACGAATGGGTTAGTAAAATATTAAAAAATGTTCAATGAAAAAATCATATTCAAATATTCATTAATTATCGTTTTGTTGAGGTTATTGCCCATCAAATTATTTGAGGTAGAATTTTAGAATAGTGGCAAGTCTGGTTATATTTTGATAGAAGCATATTTTAATTTTGTACTATGATACACGGAAAAGGAGCAAACAGTGTAATGTTTTGAAATAAATGAATGACTTACTGTTTGAGGAAAGATTCAAGATGTGATTATATGATAATTTATGTCATTTATAACGAATATCTTGGAGAACAACAGCAAAATTCTTTATTTTCTCTAAATATCTTATTGCAGTTGTCTGAAAAACAACAAAAATATAAGCAACCATTTCTGCCTAATATGAAATTCGCAGTTCTAACTTATCAAAGACACAAGGACGATCATCGACTACACCTATAGCAACATTCGTTTTTAAAACTGTATTTCCTCTTGTATCTACTAATAAAACGTGAGTTTTAATCAAACTGTTAATAGATATTGATCGCGGGTTAGTTTACCTGGAAATCGTTATCATTGTCTAGTAATTATTAATCATTAATAATTTTCATTGTCGCGTTTTGAGGATTTCAAAATATGATTACCTAATTTTTTTGGCAAAACTAAAGTTTTAAAAATTGAAAACAAAAAACTTATAAAGCTTGATTTACTTAAGTATGATATTTTCAACCATGCCATACCGTTTCTATACAATGTTGCTTGATTTTCCGCATTCCACGTGTACATATTATATTTTGTTGGAAACAATGAATTTAACAAAACATGTTTTTGACTTTACTAACGATTGACGTCAGAATTCCAATAGTTTACGTGTAATCAATATTAATCATAATAACCGTGTTGTGTTAATTACTAAGGATTATGTTAAATTTGTTTACTCCAAAGTTGCTCGGACTAGTTGAAGAGTTCAGCAAAACACCAAACAAATCATCAGTTCATCAAAACAAATATATAATTAAGCAGATTACACACACGCCAAATAGGCCAATCTTTGACCCAAATCAATGACTTCGATTTCGATTTATACCTCACTGTTGAGAAACTAATTAGTGTTGGAGCTAAAAAATATTTTAAAGCATTATTTAGTCTGTATAATGTAAATTATAAATACAAATTTTGGCTTAAGTTTTTAATATATCTAGACCACATCATTCGATTTGTTTGATCTAAAAACAAGCTTAGAATGTTGATTTTCCGCCGTTTTAACTTGTAGACATACACGTGTTTTTATAAAGAATACCGCTGTCAAAGAATTAGGACATATGAGACTTGTTTGGATTGCAACCATTTGGGTTCCAAAGTTAAAGTGTGAAACTTTGACTTTTCAGTGTTCGGTGAATTCTCGGTAAAAAAAATCAAAATTAAATTATACACGGACTCGTACAATATTTACTGATTACACATTTAACTTTTACCAAAATCTACTATTGCCACATAAAACTGCCATGTATTTAAAATTTGTGTATTTTTGAATAGCTTAGATAACGTTTTTCATTTCTTGACAATACATCTAGCAAATTTACTTTGTTATTTCGATTAAGTTATGATTTTGACTCTTACGGAAGCAAAGTAAGATATTTCGAAGTTCTGCAAATATTGGCCAAACCATTATTTGCTCAGCAACTTGAATATTTACCATCAGACAAAAATCAACATATATATTTGCATAGTTCACTATAGATGGTAATTATTTTAATGATACATACGTACTTATGATTACTTAGAGCAAACTTACAAAATTTGAACTATTTCTTAAACAATAGGAAGCAAGTTTTCTAGTGTGCAATTAAATTCCCACTATAATTTTTAACTCGATTTTTATTACATATTCTACTTGAATTTGAAAAACTAGCCTCAAAACATTAATAAATGAGTCGTGTCGTGAAGCTGTTTAGAATTATTTCTGCCACAAAACTGGGCCTAACACGACGTTTACACTTTGCTACGATGAGACGAAAGAAAATATTTCAAAAGTCTTGGCTGATTTCAGTTACGATGAGGTTGGTTCGAATTTTCAAATGTTCTCCTGTAAAACTCAATCAAACCCAATTCAATACGGAAGACAATATCATATCTTTTGAAGCTCAAAACCTTGTTGACATAAACAAGCTTAATTTCAGATGCTACTTCAATTTTTTCGCTGTAACTATACAACTTTTACAGTTTATAACAAAATATGGTAAACCAACTTCCAGCACAAAATTCGGCCACACTTCCGAAGATATATTTGGCTTGTTTACTTGGGTAACTCTTTTATGTGCTTCGATCTATACTTATATAACTATCAGTAAAGGTCCAACAATGAAAACATATTTGAACAACTTATTGCAATTCAACCAAATTTATGTTACTCGGCAAATCCATAAGTCCAATCTCAAACTAAATGAACCATTATCGACGATGGAGCTCCTAAATCTTTTATTAGTTCCGGCGCTACTTTTTACTGCAGCTGCTTTTCCACCTATTTACGTAATGGGTTTGCATTGGCTACATCCATGCAAACCAACCTTGATTGGCTGCTTCATTTTACCACAATGCCATAACGTAAAAATATTTGGAGAACTGAACATTTTAAGCATCATAGCAGAATTCGTTGGTAAAGTTATAGTCGTACTTGGGAATATGTGGGTTTGGTGGTTTGGTCTTCATGGATTTGTTTTTACTTTCATTGTAGTCCACATTATTGGTACGATAACATTTCGAGAAAATCTAAATTTCTTTTGGAGAAAATACAAATTCAGCACCGATGTTCAAAAGGACGCTATGGTGTATCGACAACTTCAAATTCTGAATGGGCTTAGCAATTGTGTGCAAAAAGAATGTTTGGGTGTTTTAATTATTGGAGTGATTTTGTCTCTCTCCACAAATCTCAGCTTGCTTATTGGAATGGTTAAGACGGGCCACCAGCAAACAAATATTTTCTTAGTAGCAATACACATAGCCATGACTAATAATGCTACTGCTATTACATTGGTGTTGATTGGAAGCATGGTTTACATATATGTCGAGTCAAAGAGGAAACTACAAAACGTAAACTGGCTGGATTTTATTAATGCATCAAATCTTAGTAAAAGATGGTCGAGAAAATACTGGAAATCTTGCAATATTGTTAAGACTATGTTCGGAGAAATCAACGTTCTTGAAGAATCTACACCTTTAAAATGTCTTGATTTTTCGTTTAACTTAACAGTTCAATTTTTACTTTTAGCTACTAATAAGTAGTAATAATTGTATTAAGAATTTACAGGCAGTAGTTCATTTTGTAGACCGTCAGCCTGTAATTAAATTTATATTTATTTATTTGCATTGAATAATTTTAATTAAAAATAAAATACAAGTCAATGTTAAGTTTGACATAAACACAAATTTTTTGGTTTGTTTGTTTCTTACATTTAACAAATTTAAAGCTATTTATGAACGCTTGCGATTTGCGATTTAAATTTGTTATTTTGTTTGAATAAAGTTGTAATTTAAATCTGTTGTATGATTTGCAATGAAATAAATTTCAGAGAAAACACTTGTATTGTTAAGCGCTAAAGATCATATGTCTACTCAAACGTAAGTTGTAGCCTAATTAATCTTGCAAAGGAGAATATCAAAATGTTAGTTGTTTCAGACTTCCCTTCGAAAAAATGGCTGGAGTTCCGCCAATAAAAAAATGACTTGGCTTTAAACATAAGATGTGGATTTTTTTGGAAAAATCGATACACGAGCCACATAAAATATATAAGTTAGTAATTGATAACCATACCAGAATGGGCCAACATCTTTATTAAATAATCGTTCGAAGTAAAGGAATTTTAAATCAAAGCCGAAGGGGTCTTTGGCTCCATTAGCAATAAACTTTTCAATCAAATACTATACTATAATCATTAAAGCAGTACAAGGAAACTAGGCATTGGTACATTGGTTTAAATTCCAGACTCGCTTTAGTTCAGATGTGCTGTTCTACCCGCTAAACAACGCAGAGCTGGCTCTCATTAAGTATTTGTATGTATGTAACTTCCTGTTCCGCAATCATTATATGAACATTCAAATTAACAAACTTACCGTCTGGAACATACATTTTATATTGTGGCTTTGTTTGTGTCTGAGCACTAGAATAACAAAAACATAATTAAGATGGATATGTCTGAGCATATTAAAAAATATAAAGTAGGAAATACGCAACAAACGTTTTAATTAAATTATTTCCTTGTCTGTAAAAATGAAGCCTGCTGCCAAACAACATATGTCCATTTATGTATCGTTTAAGAAATTTAGGCTGTATTTGCTACTCAAAGCTACTAGACTGACAAAAAATAAAAAGCTGCCACAAACTTGATATCAAATTTAAAAGAATAAACATGAAAGCAAACTATTTTGTCATCTTCGCCGCATATTTTCAGATTGGCCATTTAGCAAATCTCTTCCCATCGAATACTTTAATGTTGTAAGAAAGTTTATCTCAATTTGGAAAATGTACCATTATAATATTGACATCCCAGCTTGATGTGGGCGAAATTTCACCAAACCAAAAAGGGGGACAAACTTTTGAAATTGAGCCATTAACCGTAAGTAAAGCATTTTGAAATTAGTATACAAATGATTTCTGGTAAGTTTATTTCCAAACGTTTTTTATTGCCTAGAACCACGTCACATTACGTTTCCTGCTGAAATATGAACTTAGTCGGGAAGCGTATAAAGCAAACGGTATGCTATGTGATGACAAACGGCACTACTTTGTTTCACCCAACATTCTACCAGAAAGCTACGATGCTAATGTTGTCAAATTTCCTTTTGCCAAACAAGCTTGCAATGTCATTGTATGTTTGAGTCCGCCACAGTGCAAGAAAATTTGGAAAATTTATGAATTCGGAAACACTAAAACAGAATACTTTCTACCTATGGACCTCTTGGCTTTATTAAAAGGTATGCGACACCACACTGAAAGCACCACATCTGTAGAACTTACTGATATGCAATATCTGTGTACCACATTTCCAAAATACGTCATAATCGTTCAGACTTCTAAAATGGAATTTCCAATGAGCTTGTTCTATGCACTAGATTTTGACAACATGTACCTACAACATTATATGGAGTATCAAGCATTTAAATTTCTGATATCAGTAAAACGACGTAGCATGAAAAGCACTGAATATATCATTCAATCAATACTTCAAATTCTTGACTGGCAACCAGATAATTTTAGGCAGCAGTTGAAACCCCATTACGATGACTTAAATTTAGTACGTTTAATCTTGTCGAATGATAACTGTATCGTTTTCGAATCAAACTCGTTTAGTTGCTTACTACGCTACAGTGTACATTATAACATACAGAATATGTTACGCGATAAAAATTTAAATTCTTCACGATTCGATGCTCTTTCGTGGTCGGCTTTAAGCACAGCACCAATAAAACTCCCCCATCAGGGTAAATGTTTTAAACTAGATCGAAATGCAATGTACTTGACCAATCACCCAAAGGATTACGTCGTTGACAATCTAATTTTACTAATACTTTATCCAAATAGCACAGTGTGTACCGGTGTTCGTTCCCCAGACGCTATATATGACGCCGTTCTACCACTGATAGGAATGCATACATTCGAGTCATCTGAATATTACTACGGATTCAGAAGAAATACTAAAGGTTATCGTTTTGTAACCTGCGGAACTGGATTAGGACCACGCTGGTTTGTATCGTTTACCGGTTTATTTTCAATTTTTGACTTGACCACCTGGATACTACTGATTTGCTCTGGGTGTAGTGCAGCCATATTTTTTGTAGGTATAAAAGCTAGTGAAAATGATGGAATTTTGGATTACATCTGGTATGCCATGTTCAGCATAGTAGTTCTTTTAGAACAGGGATGTAAGATCCCAAAAGGAAAATGCTCACATAAATTTGTTGGAAAGGTCAAGACATTAATGCCAATATACTTAAGTTGGATAACTGTAGGTATTGTAGTTAGTAATGGCTATCGTGGGGCTAACATTGAAAAACTTATTGCTCGAATTCCAGAAACGAAATTTGAAACGTTTGATCAAGTCATAAACTACAACTTTACCATTTATGCGGAATTTAAGTATAAGCTTGTTCAGAGTATTGATGAATTTCAAATGTCGGTTTTCCCAGAAAATACACCAGATATAGATAACATAACGAGGCAAATATATAATAACGATTACAAGAAAATAAAAATTGACGACCTTGGTTTTAAACTTATGGCGATGAACTTGCTCAAAATGGAACGAGGCTTAACAATGATGGTATTCGAACAAAGTTTGAAAAGAGGGCAAAATACGTTAAACGAAGTAAATCGCGATCGCTATCAAAAAGCTGTTGATTTGGTGCTCAATAATGTAAAACTACCGCAGTCATTTGGAGACATAATTGATTCGACAAACTCTGAGTTAATTGTACAGAAACTT
The DNA here is from genome assembly GCA_034695465.1 of Entomobrya nicoleti. Lineage (NCBI taxonomy): Eukaryota > Metazoa > Arthropoda > Collembola > Entomobryomorpha > Entomobryidae > Entomobrya > Entomobrya nicoleti. The sequence goes on from JAQFZG010001978.1 coordinate 12,188, forward strand.
TCAAAATGTAACAATGAAGCCTTTTTTGGAAGTTACGAGAATGTTCGTTATAAGGCTGCAAAGTTAAAAAACTACTTAAAATTTAACCTTCGGGATTTATTTAAGTATAACCACGTTAGCATTAGCAAAGAGTCTTTAATACCAACGTACAAAACAAAGGTATTTTACAATATACCTGCGAACATGAGAAGCAGCTTTATGGGAAACCTTTTAGAAGTATCTGAGTCCGGATTGGATAACTTGTGGATTAATTGGGTTGACTTTTGGAATATGTGGAATAACACTTGGGAAGCGGCAAGGCATGACGTTCCTGTCACAAGTATAAGCTTATATGAAAGTAATGTTCGGGTGGTATTTCTTTTATTGCTTCTAGTGGGAATGTTTCCGATTTCAGTATTTTTAGTAGAAGTTGCTGGAATTTGCAGTTTTAAAAACAGTGTTGCAACTATATAAATTTGAATACAGTGACCAACATCTTCAAAATTGACATTAAGAGTGTCAATACACCAATAGGGCATATGATCAGTAATTCGAGCGCGAAAAAAACAGTAATTTGTTGTGATGAACTCATAGCAGTATAAAGATGTTTAATACATACATATTTTTCGGAGATTCATTTTTAGTACAATAAAATTTAAGCACTCTAAAACTAGCAGCGTTTTAAATTTAGAAGAAATCAAAAACTAAAACCCAAACACTTAAATGTTCCATTTTATTAAATGTGTAGAAGTAAATATTGCTTGTGATATAAAGATTGATGGTAAAGGTTCGTTTTAAAGTCTTGAGTAAATTATATTACTAAAAAATACGCTTTCCAAATTCACAGAATATCAACCATTTTTATTGATGTAAGGCTTTTAAACAAAAAAACTAAAATTGATGTTTAGGAAAATTGATATTTTTAAAAATTCAATAATGTTGCTTTAGAAATTTCACAAAGAAATACTAATTGTACTGATTTAAAAATATAATAAATGAATTGAGGAAAACATTTTATTAGCAACGTTAAAAATTGCTGTGTATAGCTTATCCACAAAATAGTTACTTTGACCCCTACTACAAAATATTATTAACTGTCTTACTTTTTTGGCATTTGCAAAATTGAATTAGTGTAAAAATATGGAAAATATGGTCTTTTAAAACAATTATGCGTTAAAAGTATTATAAATTATTTTGATATACCGTAGAACATAAGTGAATATTGGGCAATCTTGATATGCATACATTTATTTATGAACAGATCTGCAACAACAAGTCCTAATTTCGATAAGTTAAAATTCTTCAATCAATTATGTGATAAATAGAAATAACTCATGTTAGAGAAAATATGTGTCGATATTTTCTGCTTGCTTAAATTGCCGAGAACTAAACATTTAAATAAAGCACTTTCATAAAACAACTTACTCGAACTAAACTATACCCAACTATATTGCAAGTTGATCGTTTTTGGATAATTTTTGGTGGGCATGTATTAACTATCAACAATGTTTGCAAAAATGGCACAAATATAATATATCCCAGCATTTTATTGATAAAGGTTATATCTTAAATGTGAACAAAGGACTATTAGTTTTAAGCCGACACTAATAATTGTTAACTTCCTATATATGATTTATTGATAATTGTTTTTGTACGTTTAATCACACTATTTGTTAGTCATACTAAATCTATTCTTTAAAAGAGTTGTTAAGTTTGTAAACACCACTAATACGTCGAGTAATTCATATTAAATTTCGATGTTTCCAACCGTACATCTTAAGTTAAATATTTCCAAAATGGCTACACAAACAGAAAATTTAGATTTCATATCGATTAGGAGGAGAACGTGATCTGACGTTTAGATAGAAAACAGAACGAAAATTGTAGTACAAATAAATAAATCATGTGAAGAAAAACCGGCCCTAAAATTATTTAATTGATTTACAAAAACGTAAACTAGTTTTTATAACTTCGATTTTTTATAAGACATGCATTGGAAAAACAAATAATTTAATCGATATTTAAATACACAAAATAAAAGGTACTCTGATTGAGTGGGGTCTGGGCCATAATATGTTTTGATTATGGAATCTTATTGAATCAACCGGGACGTTAGTGAATATAAATGATGTTTGACAAGTTTCTACAAAGTTGATTATTGGTTATTGGTAGCTTATTAAATATCGATTTCGACAATTTTGACATTTTCTAATTAAAGTTAAACTTACAGCGATTGTGGTGTTTTGTACCAATAACTGTTTTCGTAAGCATGGTATCTGATTTGTTAATTTGTATGTACCAGAGCTACAATGAAGATGTGAACCAATCAACTTAAATTTTCCAGTTCCAACTTTAAATAATCATGAGTTATAGGGTAAATCGAAACTGGTGCAGGGTCAAGATAAAACATCCATTTTAAGTAAATCCAATAAATTATAATATATCAACTGCCTCAAAAAATGTTTTCATGTAGTAATTTTAACCTTCTTTTCAAGCAGACCACATTACATTTCACAATTTCTGAAGCACGATGCAAAACTTCTTTCAAACAATACTTTCCCTTTTGGTACTTAGTTTTGGTGTACAATCTTTGACAAACACTACGATTACGTTTTGGAGTGACCGTAATGGAAAAGGAAAGTCGGAAAAGTATACAGGATTAAACATTCGTAGAAAATGTACGCTTGTTCCAGAATTAAAGTTTGAAATGCGTTCCATAACAACAAACACATGCATCCAATTTTTCCCTACAAAAAATTGTGGAGGGGCCACAGTGCATCAAATAGGTAGTTCTACAGTTAACTTGGCACCAAATGGTCAAAAAGTTCAGTCCTGGATCCCATGCAGACAGAGAGATCTAAATGTTACCATATTTAATAGTTCCAATGCAGACGAAAGGCCTCTTGTAAAATTTATAAATCTTTGTAAATGTGTTAATATACCTGATGAATTACAACAAATTGTCATATATGTGGACACTGGAGAACAAGAAATATTCTTGTATGCGAAGGAAAATTGCACTGGTCGATATGTTTCAAGTTATGGAGGGAATATCCACAAAATCTCACTAGAGCCATCCTCACGTCCGCCTAGTTGTCCATTGTAAGAACTTTTAATAGCAAACTTTGTTTCTATTCCTCTGCATTTAGTAATAATTTGCATATTTTTAAATCTTTAGTTTAACTGGAGTACTTACTGAAATTTCAAACTTCGTACCTACGAAAGATCCAAAGATTACACAAGTTCCTCTTCAAGTTACACCTACAGAAATTCAGTCACCTAGAAAACAAGTGGTCTCTGTAACGTTTGCAGGAGAGGATACAAAGTATTTAACCGTTTCAGCATTTCCATGGAGAAGGCACCTATTATCCTGTGATTTGAAGGGCGAAATAATCTTAAAGGAAAAATTACCGTTAAGCACTTGGGAAAACGAAACAAAATTTCAGAATGATTTTGTTGAAAGTCATTGCAAAGCACGTGATTCTATTGATGGGTATTATGCGGATCGAACGAAAAAGATGAATAAAACATTTGTTGAAACGCGGAATATTAGTATTGCTTCAGGGGTCACTACAAATTTCTATGCATTGAGAAGCTATAAGACTAAGTACTTCGATTACAAAATTTTGCTTAATATTAGTGGCATTTCAATCGACACTGAAATTATTAGTGCCGATGATCTGGAAAACCTATTACCTCAAAGTGGATTAAGATTTGTGAGAAAACTGGACACTTTTACAGTTATGGCTGAAGCTAAGGCTTCTCCTAAGTCACAATATCCATTTTCAACAAAGTATTGGACAGAAGTGAAAGATCCTTTTTTTTAAAGACGTCTCAATTTCTGTTTAATTTTAATATGGAAACTTGGTTGATGGAGTTTTTTCCCAAGAGGGTGGAACTAACAACAGCAAAATTAGTGCGATAAATATAATGATTTATTGTTGTAAAATATTTGAATATGTTTAGGGATGTCTAACCAATGAATTGATTTTTCTCAAGTTATTATGTGTTATATAAATAAAAGTTACAATTTGACTATGTCGACTTAAAAAATATTTATGCTCTTTAAAAAATATAGATAAGCTCTTTTTTAAGCCCACTTTTTATTTAGTTTTAACAAAACATTTATCAAGTAACCATATTTATTTGAGCATTTACAGTTTTTCATGCAAACGAACCGTGTTCAGAACTCACCATATATATTATGGTGTTATTTTTTATATATTACAAGTCTTCGGATTTTTGTCCGAAATTGAAATACTTTAAATGTATTGAAACAGAATCTGACGAAACGATAAATCAACTTCGATATTTCTACGACATACACAAAAGATGCGACAACCATGCCAGAGACCCAAATGATGAACAATACAATAATGTTACCTCGCATACTGGGCTTCACTGGAACTGAATCCGGTTAAGTATTACCAAAACTTTGCAAATTTATTAAATTTTGTAACTGTCAAAAACTCCGGATTCAAATGCAGCCCCAAATGTTTTTATAACTCGAATCGGAACTTGGCTTTGAAGAACTAATCTTCTTTTTCGGTTCTAAACGTTTGACTACCCACAAGTGCATATGAGATTTTAGCATACAAAGCTTTAGCAAACTTTTTACAAACGTAAGACGGAAGAAGCCAAGCCGACTTATTCGCACAACGTTTCAATTCCTCAAAAACAAACTCGGCCTGGCGTTTCAAAAAATTGGCTCTCAATATTTTGGCCCAAAGTCTTTCGTTTTTATAGGACAACTTATACTTTCACATTAATCCTACTCTATTCAGAGCGACTATACCATGTAACGGCTCCAATATAAGACCAGTAAATTTTGGACGAGGATCGGCAGATTTTAATAAGTTTGCTATTTGATTAGTATCTGATTTCTCCTCATTAACGGCATAAACTCGCTCATGATAAAACTTCGCCTCCGAATTGCAAAATATATGCTGCAAATTTTGTTCACCTATTCTTGCTTGTATAGATATTTGCCAATGATAAGGGTTTACACGAAGATTAGTTAAATTTTCCATCCAACCGTCTAGAAAGTTTCGCAAGTAGTAGTTTATATAAGTAAACCTGCTGAATATCGTAAAAAAATCCTTTAAAACTTCGTCGACTACGTCATCAGGAACCATGTCTCTTTGTTTTATCATATTGTATACATTATTGCTTTTGTAGCCATTGCTCAAAACGATTCCAGCTAGTAGCAAGCCGGATGTTGAAAACCGAATCTTGATGGATCAAACCAAATTACCCGGAAACGGATCTCCTTGTTCCACCAAAACCATAAGCAAATATAGTAATTCCCTGGGTTGCCAAGATTGAACTGATAAGAAATGTGATCCCATAACGAGCTTAAAACTAAATACAAGTGTTAATAATGAAATACACAATAGGGTCCAAACATTTGTGTCAAAAACGTTCCAAAACTCACTAAAAGGAAACACACTTAGCCCTTTTGTATTACATGTAATAAAATTCATTGGACTTAAAACATTAGAAAAAATCTAGCACTCTGTCGGGGTCATTCAACGAATCAAGAAGCAAATACCAGCGAGGTGAATAAACCAGTTTTGCTAAAGTCAGGTGTAGTCACATTACCCAATCTGAGTAAGACATTTTTGGTTAAAGAGGTTTAATTGAATTTATTTAACTCTAGCTTTCGAAGACTTTCCGTCCACTTTTTCAAGAGTGAGAACAATTAAAAAAATTTCAATTTACAAGAGCCTAGTTAATACATTATGTATATAATAAATAAATTAGTCTATCCAATCCAGTGCCAGAGGTAACCACGGGCCAATATCATATCCAGTGTTACGATTCATGTTATTGGGGTATTTTTGTATGTAAATGGCTTCCTTGAAACTTCGTTGGAAGAATAATAATAATAACCCAATCTGTCAATAATAAACATAGAATACATCATTGCAAGAGATTCATCTGCGTCTACTGCTAGATTTTGATGTTAATGGCGCCCAATACTTCACTATGTTTGTAATTTTGACGTGTTCGGATTTTTGAGTTTGCATAATAGGTTACTTTATCAAGAAAAGTATCTCTGTACGTTGATCTTACCAGCATCTTGTCTAACAATGCAGATCAGGGGGTGGCTAATCCAGAATCCGAATGAAAAGTATATTTTCTAGGACAGTTTTGCATGCTGATAATAATATCATAACCATTTTCCCGAATGGGCATGTGTGTTGGGGTTGCCATTTACCCTAATGCTTAAGAACGTAAAGCATCCTGTGCATCTTTAGGTCGTGAGCTTGCGTTCTTAAGCATTACGGTAAAT